>CM061045.1:106504865-106704865 GCA_030762985.1 Adelphocoris suturalis | reverse complement strand
CGTACAAAATTTTGGATAATTTGTTTCTTAAGGCGGAGATGTGTAAATCCCAAGTTAGTCTATGGTCAATGGTCATGCCTAAGTATTTCACCTCATGGGACTCAGTAACCGTCGGACAGCTGCAGCCATCATTAGACTCACAACTACCATGGTGAAACCTAACTTCAAACTTTCCAGGCATGTGCAGTGAAGTATATCTGTAGAGCAGCAATTTACACTTATCTGCGTTCAACACCATTCCATTCTTCCGAAACCACTGTCCTAATATCTTCATGTCCTGTTCCATCATTGACTTTAGTATGTCGGGTGTCGCAGCTTTCCATATGACAGCAGTGTCATCAGCGAAGGCAAAAAGGCGACCCCTCACCGCCACGTTTGCCAAGTCGTTCACAAAGACAAGGAAGAGTGTTGGAGAGATCGAGCTTCCTTGCGGAGTTCCTTGATACACCTCCTCTGTTTCCCCCAGAACATCCCCAATCTTGACTCTTTGTCTCCTTCCAACCAAGAAGCTCCTCAGCCATCCTAACATACCATCTCGCACCCCGGCGTTCAACAATTTACTAAGGAGGAGATCAGGTTTCACAAGGTCGAACGCCTTTGCCAGGTCGAGGTACAATCCTCCGACCTTCCTGGCGTTCTCTAGTCCTTGACATATATGATGTATATGATCGTAGATTGCCGAGTCCGTCGATTTGTTTCTTAGGAATCCATATTGGTGAGGGGTGAAGAAATTCTTATCCGTTAGGTAACGGGTGAGCTGTATCTTAACGCACATTTCTAGTATTTTTGAAAAGACGCTCAAGAGGCTAATCGGTCGATAATTTTTCATTTCGGCCCTTGAGCCTGACTTCCAAATGGGAATGACTACCGCAGTTTTTAGTTCTTCCGGGAAGTACCCTTCAGCTACAGATTCATTAATTAAAATTGCTAATGGTTTAGAGATTACTTCATCAAGTGCTTTAATCTCTTGTGTACTCCATTTATCAATACCAGTGCTATTCTTGTCCGCTAGGTTTTTTATTATTTTTGAAACGTCTTGCTCAGTTACATTTTGCCATTTCATGGCATCTGGCTCCCATGATACTGCCTCAGGATTGAGATCGTGGACTGGTTCAGGTAGATCATTATTCCGCAGTGTGTTGGCTACTCCTAAGTAATATTTATTGAATATATTCGCTACTCTTAATTCGTTCCCTTCGACTTCTATTTTTTGTCCATCTTCCACGATAGAACTGATTTTTGAATTTTTGTCCTTTTTGTTTAAAGAGTTAATTATCTTCCAGAATCCTTTTATGTCATTCTTTGTTGCTGTAGTCTTTTCCCGGTAGTATAACTTTTTTGCTTTCCTTAGTTCTACAGTTGTTTCCGCTGATATTTTATCATATTTGGATTTGTATACAGTTATTTCTTGTTCAGGTCGCTTTGCTTTTTTCATTTTTGTTATTTTCTTGTGTAGTTCATTTTTTTGGTTTACAAGTTTTACCAGTTCATCTGTGATCCATGGTTTTCTTCTTCGTAATTTTGATGAGATGTGGATCCTTCGTGTAGCTCGTTTCTTACATTTACTAAGTTCTTGAAAAAAATATCTAAATTTCTCCTCGATGGGTAGATTACTCTCAATCGGATCCCAATTCACTGATCCTACCAACCCCTTGAGGTAGCCTATGTTCGTTGAAACGAAATCCCTGGTGTTTTTTGCGCCATTCTTTCGGTTTATCTCAATCAGTTGACTATAGTGATCTGTAACTGTTGAATTTAGAGTCCTAATCTTGAATTTATTCATTTGACGAGTCTTTAGCATAACGTGGTCAAGGCAAGTACCGCTTAGTTCACGAGTTACCTCGTTCACCATGCACTCAAATCCTTCCCTCCTAATGATTTCCAAATATTTCTGAGCATTTGAATCCTTATGATCATCCAGGATATTAATATTGAAATCCCCCACTAGAATCGTGTTGTTGCCCGAGGATGCAGCAATTGGTTCTAAATCTTTAAGGAAATCTAGAATTGAGCTCTCATGGGAACGGTACACCAGAAGAATTGAAACCTCGCTACCATCATCCATTATTCGGGGAATTTTTAGACTGAGCATTTCGGCTGTTTTAGCCGTCCTTATCTCACAAGCACACGAAATGGTTTCCCTTACGAAGGCAATGACTCCTCCGGATCTATTCCAATCCCTCTCTGCCAAATATGAAACATAACCAGATAGTTTGAATAAATGAAGCTGCTCTTGTTTAATCCACACTTCAGACAACAACACTACATCGAGACTATATTCAACAGTTTCTAGAAATACACACAATTCATCGAAATTTGTTCGCATACCTCCAATATTAGTGTGAAAAATCGTTAGTTTCTCCATTTCCTCTATACAGGTGTTGTTTATAAATAAATTATTTATGATTTTATTTATTTATTTATTTTAACAATAGAAAAAGAAATTTACTATTAAGGTAAGTATTTAGTATTATAATATAAAATAAATGTTATTTAAACTTTGGTTGCAGTAATATTTTTTACAATCGCAGATTTCGCTATAGGTTACTTGTATACAATTATTATAGACGTTCGAGTTCTCCAGCTCCTCTTACAATTTTGAATCTTTCGCCGTTGAGTGGTTTGACGTGGATAAAGCCGTGTCTGACTTTCACAGCCTCGATGCCTCCTTCTCTCCTCAAAGTTGTGCACTTTCGTAGCACCTCTGCGGCTCCTCGGGTCAGGTGTTCAGACAGATAGACAGGTCCGTCCTCCTCCTCGTTTTCCCAGATATTGCTTCTATTAGGCTTTTTGGAACGCGATTTGGCCAGCATACCGTCTCGTTTTCTTTTGGAGCTAAACTTCACTAGGATAGGGCGAGGGAAATTAGTGGATCGACTCGGTAATCTGAAGATGTCCTCAATATCGACGGATTTATCAATAGGTTCTTGTAGAAAGTTCGCTATGTCCGTTAAAATTTCTTCCAGTTGCTCTTTTCCTTCTCTGTCGTCTTCCGGTATTCCTCGAATAACGATGTTTTTGCGCCTTAATTCGTTTTCCACGTTTTCAGTGGTGTGCCACAGCTTCTCGATCTCCTTTTTCAGTTCCTTATTTTCGTTTTCAAGGTGCACGTTATTTTTCTCTAACTTTTCAATTTTATTCGCTTGGAGTTTGATGTTTTCTTCCAATTGATTGAATTTTGAGCAAAATATTTGTTCCTGCCTTGCAAACTTACCATCCAAGTATTTCAGTATTGATTTTATATCGGTAGCCACGGCTGAATCCAACACTACTGCTCCGGGTTCGTCAACGCCTTCTTCCTCTTCCGAATTATACTGAGATGAATGAAAAGCGCTATCTTTTAACTTCTCTTGTGTTTTTTTCAATTCTCTGTGCGTGGGACATAACCACTTACTCCTTTGTGTAGCACCCCACTGTTGAAAAGTTCGCTGCTTGACCGTGGTACACTCGAAGTGATAAACACAATTTTCAACATCCGCTGAGCATACAGCATACGATCCATCCACGGGTAGGTTATCATTACAACGGGCACATTTAATGTTATAGACCGACTTCGTGCAACAGATTTTCACGAAAAACTCACGGGTAAAACAGTTTTATGGACGATCGTAGACACCAATACAACTTGATAAACACGTTTTAGGCTCGAGTAGGTAGGTGACTTGCCCTTGTTTATCGTCGATATCAGTCACCGCGTCTGCGTAAACAGCTGATCCCCCTTTTATAATGCTCTGTGCACTCTGTCCGGGAATGAACGAACTAAAGGTACCTACTTACACAGGATTAGGTCGGCCCAGGAGTTGTTTCGCACTTTCGCGCCTTTCCGCACTTCCAGCTTATCACATGCAAAGATAATGACTTTCCAAAACAAAGATATCCTTCACCGAATTATAATAATTTCATCTGACATTCAACATTTGTTAACAGAAACAGTAGAGAACATTAGTACCTGCCTCGACGATGCTTGGCAAATATACTCATCCGTCGTGAATTTGAAGGAGATGTCGTGTTCGAAGTCAGAGCTAAACATAACCTCGCTACATTATTTCATGAAAAAAGCGGCGAAAATCAGATCCCCTAGGGATAATTCCGTCCGAAAACGGTCCAAACTGTCGAACGAATTCCCGTTTGCGATAAATCACAGGTTTTCAAAGAAAAAGCCTCGCTTTGTCACGGAAATTTGGGAACGACACGGGAGCACGATCTGAACGCTACGGATGACACACTTTTTTTTTTTTTTTTTTTTTTTTTTTTTTTTTTTTTTTTTTTTTTTTTTTTTTTTTTTTACAAAACTCCCCTCAAAGGCGGAGAGGGCACACCATTAAATTGAAAAATGAACAAATGAATAAAATAGTGGGGAGGAAGCCCAGGTTTACCCGACGCCGGCTCTAGGGATAAGGGAAGTTGCAGGACGAGGAGGAAGAATGGGATGAAAGGAAGTGCCCCTATAGAATGACCACCAGTTCAAGTAAGAACCCCTCAGGACGCGGGTGGTGATACCACGGAGTACTCCTGCAGAGATGCCCAACTCGAGTAACTCCGTGGCGCTTTTCCCGCACCACACCCCGCGCCATGACAAGGTCGCAGCCATGACCTTGATGTTATTAGGTGCCACTCCTTTTAGCTCAGATATCGCCTGTCGCAGATCGTTTCTATCATATTTACTTTTCTTAGCCCGCCAGGTCCGCTCCATGTCCACGCTGCCACTGACAACCTGGACATCCAGGATAATGGCAGACCCATCGGGCTTGACAGCAACGATATCTGGCTTCTTGCCCCGGTCACTCGGCATGTGATATAGTCTCTCTCTCTCTCAACAGCCCAACCGCTGGATGACAGAGCGCCTGCTATCTGCTTGGCAACCGCATCATGACGGAGAATGCGGCCACCGTGAGTACGAGGACACTGCTGCACTACATGATACAGGTTCTCATTTTTACCCCGACAGGCACGGCAAAGGGTATCCACTGTCCCGCGACTACTCCTCGAACACCTCACCGAAGTGGCCAATGTGGCCACCCGGACGGCATGAAAATGGCGGTAGTCGCGGGCCCCAATGCCCTCTGAAGCCCATTCCACCCACTGGGAAGAAATGGGGGATTCAGAGCACTGTCGGAGTTCCTTACCATCTACTGACTCATGCAGCGCAGCAGCGAACTCAGCAGATGAGCTGGGTTTGGGAGCAGTTGGTGTTGCTCGGTCGCACCACAACAACTGCTGCTTGACAAAGTCAAGGTCAGCAGCAGTGCGGGCGACTTCCCAGCTCGAGCCCCTAAGGGCGAGCAGGCGCTGGCGGCGTAAAGATGGGATGCTGGCTGAGAGAGAGAGACAATACCGAGCCCACCGGCCTTGACCGGTGCATGGACATAGGCACTTGGGACACCAGGTGGAAAGCCTAGCCAAGAGCGCACAGCAGAACGAACTTCACGATCTAACTCTAGCAGCCTCCCCGCAGTAAGCCTGCCAAAGACTAACCCATAGGTCAGCTTTGGCAGTAAGTACGTGCGAAGGAGGCGCAGCTTCTGCTGTGGCTTCAATGGAGCCTTGGTGATACGAGCTAGTGCTCCACCAAGGTCCACACGGCTTGCGGCAATGGTGGCCACACCCATGAAGTCAACTCCAAGGTACCGCCAAACCTCCAGCACGGATCGGGTGGGGATGGGTGACTGTCCTATGACAAAACACTCCTCATCCACCACCTTCACCTGATGCTGGCGACCCGACGGGACCAAGGAGACTGACCCACACTTATCTGGGTTAACCACCAAACCACACCTGGCTAGCTGCTCAGCAAAGGCATTGAGGGCAATCTGCAAGCCCTCACGGGTTTCGGCGAGTAGGATTACATCATCGGCAAAAGCAGTGCACCTACTCGCACCCCAGGGGCGAGATCGAACCCTATTTCAGCTGGCAGCTTACCCAAGGCCGTGTCCACGACCAGGTTAAAGAGGAGTGGCGACAGAGGATCCCCCTGGCGTACCCCGCGCCCAATGACAACATCCCCCGACATCTCACCTCGTGCCTCGAGGACCGTCACGCCTTCGTGGTACAGGCGAGCAACATACTCAATTAAACGAGCAGGTGCCCCGACACCACGAAGACAATCGGTCAGGGCAAAATGGCTGACGGTGTCAAAGGCCTTAGCGACGTCCAGAGCGGCAAGATGGAGTTGCCGTTTCTTAATACGGGCCAGCGAAATGACAGTTTGGAGAACTGTAAGGTTCTCCGCTGTGCCATCCGCTGGTCGAAATGCTCTCTGGACGTCACCCATGACACCAGCAGCTTGGAGGCGAGATGCCAGAATCTTTTGGAAATGGCGGAAGACTACAGACGATATAGATATCGGGCGGTAGTCTCCAGGCCCACTTAACCCTTTTTTTGGGATGAAAATTGTCCGGGCGCGGGTCAACGCTTTCGGGGGTCTTCCCGATAAAAGCAGCAAGTTGAGGATGAGCACACACACACACACACACACACACACATTGGTGATACACAGGCGTGCTTTTGTGTGTGTGTGTGTGTGTGTGTGTGTGTGTGTGTGTGTGTGTGTGTGTGTGTGTGTGTGTGTGTGTGTGTGTGTGTGTGTGTGAGCGCGCGTGCGTGCGTGCGTGTGTGTGTGTGTCATTCCAGACGATAACTCTCCTTCAGTTTGAGATATAAATCCCGTTCTGGCGCCAAAAAATAAAGATTTCCATACGAAAGAATGAGTTCGTTGGCCAACAATTTTTGGGCACATTAAATTGGTCACATTTAAAAAAAAACTACAAAAAGTCACTAAAAAGAGCTAAAAACGCCCAAAAATCGGTAAATTTATAATTCTTAGCTGATCTGTGTTCAAAACATTGATAAATAACTTTTACCGTCAATTATGAAAACTTATTTTCAGGGATCATATATTGATAACTTATCTTCAAAATTATAAAAAATTGCATACCATTTTGATGGAATCAGGGAAGATAATGGTGCCAAGAATACAATTAGTGGTTTTGCGTGCAAAGAGTTGAAAAATAGAAATTACTGGTATGTATCACAAAACATACATGGTTGTAAGTTGTAAAGCAAGTAGAAAAGGCAGTGTTAACTGCAGCTAACACTTGTAAAAAGAATACCGTATAGGGGTATTTTATATCAAAAGCACTGAGAGATATTATCGAAGTCAAATATTTATTTATTGAAAAACATCGAGGAAAATAAAATATGAATACAAAATTTCGAGAAGTACATTCAAATTACCTACATCAAACCATCAGGTTGGTTATTAATGAAAATCATCTTGATGCTCTGAGCCAATCTCTCTCTAACTCTTCTTTTTTGAAACATCGTTTTTACAATTTATCCATTCTAATTTTCATGTCTCATTCGTATTTCAACCTCCCAAATTAATCATTTATCCATGTACGTGACTCGGTCGCAGCTGAAAAACACGCTTGGAATGTTTCGTCGTCTTCCTTTATCTGGTTTCCCCCTTCCCACCACGGTTTCCGAACCTGTTGCGGTCGGTTACGCGGCGCCTTGACCCCGAGTGTTACGCCCGCGACCATTTTTCCCGCGATTCGACTCGTTCATTAGAGAGTTTTTGATCTTCCCGTAATTTTCTACCCGTGTACGCAAAAAGACTGGAATACCAACTGCGCATGCGCGAATTTACGCGTCAACGCCGCCCTACGCGTAGTCACCATAACCTGACTCAAAGGTGACCACAGTTTTAAGAGTATAGGTTGGGTATTCGTTCCCCCTCTGAATGTCGTCCAATAACGTCCCCCCCCACAATTACCTACCTAGTCGAAAAAAGTAAAAACTTGTTAGAAATATAATAATTGTAGAATTAAATCAATTCCGTTGATTATGAGAACAAAGTATCTACGTCGTCCGACATCCAGACATCCTGTTCACCTACTTGGGAGTACATGCAGTCGTTGATACTTTCCGATTTTCAAGTTGATACTTATTCTTCGTAAGCATTCACAGCATTCATTTCGTACGACAAAGTTGTATCTACCAACATAAAGATTCAGACAGCGATCAGGTTTGTGTTTAAATAATACGATTTTATATAAAAGCTGTTGTCAGTCCAATAACAGAGTAGGTTGGTGTAGAATTTGTGCTAAGTACCTTCTCTGATCTTGGAAATGACCATTTGATAAAGCAGGGAAAGCACTCAAAACGAACTATTCCAAGAGGCCTGATTAAGTAAATATGATGTAGATAGATGAAAAATTAAATTCTGTGACAACAATTAAAGATGCCGTAATTGCGGTGCTCCCGGACGGTCACCAATCCAAGTTAGTACAAAACAAGCCCGATGTTGCTTGATCAGACGAGAACCGTTGTATTTAACGAAATATGCGTTTGGCGAATAGGTAGTATTTTTTTTTTAGGTCGTGGGTCTGTTAATTACTCGAACCTGTTAATTCGATGCCTGTGAGGATAGCTGACAAAGCAGAGTGTTAATATAAAATGAATTCAATCTTCTTCTACTCCATATCGAATTCAAGAGAATCGTTGACATTGAAACACTAAAGACACTTTAGCGTGACGATAGCGTTTGGTAGTCGTGTACATTCGTGTAGAAATACGCGAAGCGCTAGCATGTGCAGTTGCTTGCTCTAGACGCTGCTCTACGCGTTAAAGGGAGAAAATCGTACGGGAAGAACGAAATCTCTCTATTTACTTGGTTTCTTGGGTCAAAAGATATTGTCGCGCTCATGGAGCAGACCTGGCGGGCTAAGTTAATTAAACATGATGGAAATTATTTGCGGCAAGCGATATCCGTGCTAAAGGGTGTAGCGACCGGGTCATGGCCGCGACCGTTTGCGGGAAAAGTGCCACAGAGTTATCGAGTTGGGTATATCGGTGGGAGTGCTGCAACTTCCTTCATCCCTAAAGCCTGCGTGGAGTAAGCCTGGGCGTCCTCCCCAATTTTTTAAATTAGTTTATTTATTTTTATAATATAAATTTTGTACCCCTCCGCCTTTGAGGGTAGTTTTTTATAAAAAATAAATAAATAAATAAAGCGTGTGTTCTTCATGTGCTCTTCTTAGGATTGAGATAAAAATTCCTATCTTACGCCAAAAAATCAGAATATCTAAACGAAAGGATGAGTTCGATGACAAGAACTTTTTGATTAGGTAGGTACATTAAATTAGTCAAATACCTAAGCTGGGTTCAATGTCAAATATCAGTGCTAAAATATATTATTAAGTGATGCATACATAACAGGGACGTCCCAATATTTGGTCTGCAGTAGTAAATTATCCTCACTGCTAATGAAAGTGGCGTAATTAGTTGGTTGTTGTTATGTTTATGTATTAACATACATAAATCAATAAAATATAAATCTTAATAAGACCCCAACCAAGACACCTTCCACACCCCAAGACACCTTCCAAGATGGGTACAGGGAACTACTGAAATATGTTCCGAACCAGACCAGAATAAAAATTAGAAGAAACAAATGAATGAATAAGTAAAAGGTTCCCCCCGACGGGGAATAAAAACAAACAAATAACAACCAAAAGATTCTTAATTGAACAAAAAATATACAAAAAAATATCACGAAAAACAGTTGAGAATAGTGTAAACGGGGAGGATTTATCAGTGCTACCCCCCCGAATCAATTCCTTCCACATTGAAATTTGAAACTCCGGACATATTATATTCCAAAACTATACCGAATTCTCAATTGAACAAAACAATAATCGCGAAAATCAGTCGAGAATTGTAGCTAGAGCAGCGCTTGAATGAATTGGTAAGTACCCCTTCCACCCCCACCACAACAACAGTTCGGGAGTTCCCTAGGTTAGTTGCACAAGTAGACTAAAATTAATATCAAACAAAATAAGAATCACGTTTTTTTTTTTTTTTTTTTTTTTTTTTACAAAGCTCCCCTCATAGGCGGAGGAGGCACACCAGTTCAAAATGAAAAAAATAAATAAAAAAAATGGAGAAGACGCTCGGTTATACACGACGCCGGCCCTTGGGATCAAGGAAACTGAAGGAAGAGAAGGGAAAGTACGATGAAAGGAAGTGCCCCTATAAAATGACCAACAGTTCAAGGAAGAACCTCTCAGGACGCGGGTGGTGATACCACGGAGCACTCCCGCTGAGATGCCCAACTCTAGTAATTCCGTGACGCTTTTCCCGCACCACACCGAGCGCCAACACACAACGCACATCACACATCACATACCACACACACACACACACACACACACGCACCCACATACACTTGTCGTTTTTTTTCCACGTGTTCGGTCTTAGAATGGTCCGATTTTCTCACGCTTGGATTTCCCCCTACCTCCCTGGATCAGTTCCAATAGGTAGTCCCTCTTAAGTAAGAAGCCAAGCCTGTATGACCTAGCCACTGAGGGATGTCCTAACGTGTAACAGAGTTACCTCCTGAGAGGTCCATCAAGCTCCCGTCAGAGCTCCAGAGATAGCGTTGTCGGCATCCCGTTGAGGAATCAATGGGAAAGACGCGCTGTTCTCGCTCATTCTAGACAGCTGTGTTGGCGTCGGTTGATATCCTGGTGACAGGAATATTAACCTTCCCCGAACATGGCTTATTAAAAGCTCATTAGTAGGGGTGGTATCTCTCTGACGGGATGCCTCTGTTACCTCCTCTACCTTGTTATGAGGATTTAGGCCCCCATTGCACCTCTGGGGGGGGGCACCTAAACTCCTTATATGGTAGCAGAGCGTGGTTTGGATTATGCATGGCTGACGCCTAGTAGTCCAAATCCACTATTTTTGGGGCGTTAATGTTTCAGAAGAAACATGGCCCGGGGTTCCAGAAGGAATTCCCATTATCACCCTTTGGTATATAAATAATTTCATTGGTCTTTGAATTATAATTTCTCTCTTATTCCCTTTTTATATTTTATATACCATTTCATATTTTCTTTCAACCATTTGATATTTTCTTTCAATCATATTTTCTTTCAATGATATATTATTTCAATTTTATGCCACCTGAGTGCACAATTTAAGTCCCCATAGTTGGGCAATTTAATTTTACTGTGCCTAGTCAGCCAGTGTCTGTGCCTAATAAGCCAGTCGTCATTCTTTGATTTTCATTCATTCAATTTTTATATATATTTTGATTTCCTAAGGTATAAGTCTCCATAGTGGAGCATCCGTTTTGTCCCGATTGTTCAATGAAGATACTTCTTATGAAGCTTCATTGACAATCCAGTTTTAATTTCTATTCCCCCATCCAAAAACGCCAATGCAGCTATTTATGATTGAATGAGCATTAGTTCTCAGCTATTCACTATTCCACCCAACTACCATACTTGATCTTCAATCAAGTATGTCTTTAAGGGGAGGAGTGTAACAGAGTTACCTCCTGAGAGGTCCATCAAGCTCCCGTCAGAGCTCCCGAGATAGCGTTGTCGGCATCCCGTTGAGGAATCAATGGGAAAGACGCGCTGTTCTCGCTCATTCTAGACAGCTGTGTTGGCGTCGGTTGATATCCTGGTGACAGGAATATTAACCTTCCCCGAACATGGCTTATTAAAAGCTCATTAGTAGGGGTGGTATCTCTCTGACGGGATGCCTCTGTTACCTCCTCTACCTTGTTATGAGGATTTAGGCCCCCATTGCACCTCTGGGGGGGGGCACCTAAACTCTAACGAAAACACTAAAAATGCCTGAAAACAGCTAAAAGTTGTTAAATTTATATTTTCTATAAGAATTCCAGTCAAAAAGATTATCAACATTGAACTAGAACTTTAAAAATATTATTACAAAATTTATGCTGAAAAATATACTGAAATGGCATTAATATTTACTGAAAAATTTGCAAAAGTTCCAATCATGCTGCATGATCGTACGAGCGAATTTTCGTGAATTATCGTACTACATTATATTATGTTTTACATTGTTTTAAAAATTAAGAAATTGAAGGGAAAATAAATTGTTAACTATCAAGTTTTATGGCAAAAAACTTGTTCCAAATAATATTCTCGATTCAAAAAGAGATTTTGGATACTTAACTTTTTGTAGTTTTTATCGATTTTTAAAGAAAATTTTAATGAAATTTAACTACATTTTTCAGCATAATTTTGTACATGAATTCTTCAATGTTCTATTTTATAGCTAATAAACTTTATTTGAGCTAAACTATGCTAAAAAAAATATAGATTTAATGATTTTTACCAGTTTTTTGCTATTTTTAGTGATTTTTTTTTTTTTTTTTTTCGACCATTTTAATGTGCTCGGAAAATTCTGGCCAACGAACTCGTCCTTTCGTTTGCAATGGTTGATTTTTTGGTGCAAGAACGGAAATTTTACATCAATTCTAAGGAGAGTCATCGTCTGGAAGGACACACACATACACAGACACACACACACACACACACACACACACACACATATATATATATATATATATATATATATATATATATACTCTTCATTTTGAAAAAGGCAATCGCCGAAATATCAATAACAATTGTGAATTTCATTCTTTATTTGTGTTTTAATTTTCACTGCACATCAGTGCCAAAAGATATATGTATATATATATATATATATATATATATATATATATATATATATATATATATATATATATAAGATTAATAAATTTAGAATAGAAATTTCACAAATAAAAGATGGAAAGTGAGTAAATCTGATATTTCGAATAGATATTCCTGATCACAGATAAAGGTACAGAAAGAAATAATTCAACTGGTGTTCTTCGGGACAATCGTATCCATGGCCGAGATAATATTAATTATTATTTTGATTCATTTACAGTTAATCATTTAAGTTGAGGCCAGGTGGTCGATTAGCTCCGAGTACCCATCTATGCGCTCTCTCTGATTGCTGCAGCATTCTGTGATTGGCAGTATCTGGTAGCTTCTTCAAGACTTTCACGCCAAAACACTGGTCAAATGTTGCGTCATGGGATGATGCGTGAACCTTCACTGGGAGTGACCGAGATTGGTTTACAGACGCCCTATGATTATTCATTCTTAAATTTAGGGTCGTTGCTTTGCCAACATAAAACGCAGTAGACTCTGCGCACTTTTTGCAGACGAGCTGGTATACACACATTCTGGACTGGCACTCTGCCAAACCTCGACATTTGTATGTGTAATTGGTATTGGCAGAGGAGAATATACATGAAATATTATATATATATATTGTATATATATATACATGAAAAAGTGTTAAACTCTAGGATTCGTTTCAGAATGTCCAGAATCGGATTATAATGAAGAATATTTTCGAAAATGTTGATTAAACAATTTTTGGAACCATTGCAATAGCTTCAATTCCTACGAAAATTAACTAAAACTGCCAAAATGAAATTTCAAACCCCAAAATTTTGTTAAATTACAGAATATCTTTAGGATCAAGTTTTTTGTATTAAAATTGTTAGTCGATAATTTAGTTTCATACAGAGTGCTTTTAATTTCTAAATAATGTAAACATATTATAATCCGTTAATTATTAAAATTCGCTCATACGATCATGCGTAACTGGAACTTTTTCATTTCTATACTTAAATAATCTAGAAATATGTTTCTATGGCACTTATCTGCATTCCATTCCATTGACCAGGTAGTAGCCGTGTTTTGGCCACAACATCGAAATATTATTGTTTCCCGTATACGTTTAATCTTCGTGAAGTGACCGTTTTGTTGTGCCTCTCTGTGTTTGTGCTTCGCCCGTCAAAGCTCAAATTAATAGCGTCGTCGTCTCACCGTTTTCTTCCCAACTCTTCTTTCTATCGCTCAAGGAGCTCGCAGTCTCAAGTCCCCCCCCCCCCCCCCCCCCCCATATAATAATCCGCACCTTTCGTGTGGCGCGAACCCATATTTCTATATTTCGCCGTCATAATACCTGTGTTATTGGCATCTATCTATACCCACCCCTAAGCAGGGAATTAAGTCGAGGAGAGAACAACCTATTTTTTCAATATCCTCCCGCCACGAAGGGAAATAAGACGGGAAGCAGGCCTGTCCTGATCCCAACTTCCACCGAATTCGGCGAAGAAGCGCGAGAGTCGTCGGAAACGGCCGATGGTTGTGAGCGGCTGCGGTGCCACCCACCCCTCCACTCAACTTCTCCCGCTTTCTTTGTCTGCTCTCCCAACTACTAAATTGTATTCAAAAACTCTACCAGAAGAAAAGAATACCTTACTGTGGGTAGCAATTATGTATCACTATTGTAAAACATCCCTCGGAACAATGACCGTGACATTATTTAGTTAGATAAAGAGAAATCATGAATATGAAAGTTAATAAAACCTTGTTTTATTGAACAATAAATTAGTCCACATTATTGCAAACAATGTTTGGCATTTAGTGGCATTCATGGTAGTATTTACCATCTGTATCATTCAAGAAGTTATACCGTTATTAATGATAACGAGAGGATCAATTCCATTTCATTTTACTAGGTACTGAATTTCATTATGATAGCAGTTTATGGAATCAACAGATCTGAAGTGACAAATGAATTGCATATCGTCAGTATTGTGTTTAATTCACATTCAGCATAATTTAACGGCACTGCATATTTCAAAAGCATTGACCTTAATTGATGATCCCTTACCCTCATCCTGGAAATTTGTAAGAGCGTAATTATTTTTGGTGATTCAGTTTAGATTCCAGGTATCAAAGTTGAGGAAGCGCGATGGCAATTACAGATACATTTGTGATGGCAGTCAGAAGTTGTTATCTGTAGACCAGCCTTTGCGACCCTTCAAATTTGAACTAAATCGGACCGGAAAACTACTTATTTATTTTACAATACGGGCAAGCCCAATACAATAAGAATTAAGTATGTTACAATAATGATTAAATAGGTAGTAAAGAAGAAAATATCTGCTTATTGGAGAAATTAGAATGTTTAGGATTAGGTATTAATACATAACAAATGAATAATACAATACAAATGGTTTTAAGAGATAAGATATTATTTTATAGGCTATTCCGAGTTTGTACACAAAGTTTTAAGGCGATACTACGCACAGCAGACACAGACTGATTAAAGAGGTCAATTCCGGGACTCTAATTAATAAGGAGGTTAGCCTGCCTTGGCAGTCTAGACAGAGGGAGTTGCTGCAGATAATTGGTAGCAGAGAAATTAATCCAGAAGATACTGCTTGAACGAGAACTTGGACGGGGAGTCAGAAAACATATCTGGGACAAAAGTGACAGCGAATCCACGTAGCCCACTAATAGTTTCTGGATAAATGTCACATCGGATAGATACCTTCGATCGCGTAGGCTGAGAGTTCGGCAATACTCATTCAACGCAACGAAGTTCACCGAACCCTGGTTGAAGGGCAGCTTGAATGCGACGTACCAAAGGAATTTTTGATGGACTCTTTCCACCTTTCTTTTGATGGTTTGATATGGCAACTGTAGTAGGGGGACCAGACCTCTGAGGCATATTCCAGGATAGGAAGAACCAAGACCTTATATAAAGTAACGATTGCTGGAACGCTTTTAGATTCCATTGTATTCCGAACTGCGTCCATATTATGCCGCTGGGGCTAACCCGCGAGGAAAATTGGCCCGGCGTCGCCTTTGGGCCGGCACGCCCAGACTGTTTTGCTATTGAGGACGGGACCCCGGCCCAGCACAACTTCTCCAGGTAGTCTTGACTTGGTTCAAGCCAGCCAGAAACAACAGTATAGCCACCCCACTTGCTCATGGGAATTTTTCTTCCTCACCGCTTCCTACCTTCATCGAGTCTTTTTCCTTTCTTCTTTCACTTCAGAAGTGACTAGTCACGATATTACTTTTCGTTCGATTTCTTCTTTCCCAACGCCGAAAGGAACAGCTATTTCTACTGTCGCTCAGCCAGGAGCGACCTTTGTACAGCTCAATCATTTTAAAAGTTCTCCAGCGGTCCATTCTTTCATGATCACAAATACAATAAATTATATCACTCTCAAACCAACACGTACCCATCAAAGTACAAAGACGAAATGAAAATAACTAGATAATGAAGCCAGCCGGCATCCCTTGTGACGTCCCATCCCCGTTACTCAGGACGTGGCTCGCTTTGATCAGGACTGGCATGGAACGGGTTGAGGTCGGCCAGGCCTCAGGTTCTAGGGGTGGCTACCCAGCACGTCCAATTGAGTTCAGCTCTTGCCGAGCGGATTGTGCCGAAAGAAGCCGGGCGGCATAGTGTGGACGTTGCTGGCATAGGCTGAGGAAGATTTCAGGTTCAAGAAATTCAAATTTTCATGCACACATGTTTTCATCCAGTGAGTTATTTTGCGTAGGCTGATATTTGCGACACAGTTGGCGACTGCGCTTGCTTTTTTCAGTTAAGTTTTGGGTCCGCCATGGCACATTGTATGAAGAGGCTTTGAAACCCTTCGGGTAACGGGGGAACGAGTCATCGCACGCCCTTGTCAGTAACTCCATAAACTTGTTTTGAAAGAAAAGAAATGTTTCAAAAAGTTGGAAGATAACGAACCCGTTTTCTCGAAAATTCCTACGAAAAACTTTGTTTTTTATCTTTTTCTCATTAAAATTGATTCCATACAGAGACGTTTTTCGGGACGGTGTTTGCGGGGGAAATACAGTTTTGATGCCGCCGAATCTGACTCCGAAATCGGATATCAAAAAAAGTTACGAAAAGTGCGAGGAGAAGGGAGGTGAAGCGATTAAAATGAGAAGCTCTCCTTCGTTATTCTGATCTTTGCCTTCGAACCTCTTGATCTCGGGAAGTTTTCCTTTTTCTCTTCTCCACACATAAAATAATGGCCTACCTTTAGAAAAATATAACTGGAAAACAAATAAGTACAAACATTCAACATCTGACAGTAAGTACAAACTGAAACGTTCTTAAAACTATACTTTTCGAGGTTCCACAATAAGGTGCCGCGTTAGATAGTCATTTCCAATAGAAAAAAACGTCTGCCAGGATAGGTGGGCAGTACAGCTTCCTCACGTACAAAAATTTAACATCCGGCAGTTCTGTTAGTACTGTAATGTTCTTAAAACTAAACTTTTCGTTCTACGCAGATAAATGGTCTACCTTTATTAAACCTGATGAACTTTTCGTGGTTCCACATAGGTAGTTTTTTAAGATTTAATCTGTTTGCAAGTAATTTCCAACAGAATAAAAATTTGCCAAGTTAGGAGGGCTGTATAAATTCCTCACATATTGCAACATGGACATATAGAATTAGTAGAAGAACAAAGAACGAGTCGAAATGATTGAAAAGTCGACGTTATAAGAAATAAATGTTTGCGCATGCCCAAAGAGTGCTATAAATCCAACGGAATATCTACTAGATATTGCATAGATATTACCTTATATAAGATGGGTGGGAAGTACAACTTCCTCACATATTGTAACATGGACGAATAGAATTAGTTGAAGAATTGAAATGTTATTAAAACTATACTTTTCGTGGTTCCACATAGGTTTATAAGATTCAATTATTTATTTTAAAGTAATTCCCAACAGAAGAAACGTCCAAGTTGTTTGGGCAATATACATTCCTCACATATTGTAACATGGACATACAGAATTAGTTAATTAATGTTTGCGCATACACTAAGACTACTATAAATCCAGCGACAATATACAGCAGATATTTCGAATTTATTTGTTTAAATTTGAACCCTTCGAGTTGAGTTTATGTTTATTACTACATGGTTTTTGGTATTGGAAATTTAAACAACTATCCAACTATTGAAATTTAAGTTATGCTTGAATGTTAAACGTTTCATAAAAATGATAATTTGTTTGCCTATAAAATTTTTTCACTTCCTGAAAACTGCGAGTTTCAAGTAGATATTACATAGATATTAGGTACCTTTTATAAGATTTGATTTTTTTTTTTCTCCATTCTCATGGGATTGTCTATTGAAAGGGACTGTGAGCAATATCCCACCCCCACCCGAACCATGGGCTGTAGGTCTCGATGGTATCCCACTATATCCCATCGCATCTATACATCCCACACCAAGCAAGCGAAGCGAGCAACATCCCCTGCACATGTTAAACCTACACTTAGTGATTTACCGTTTCCAATCATTCTACACGTTCCACTCGACAGTAAAAGGAGTGTCTGGAGATGGGATGCCAGTGACGCCACCAGCGCGTTCTGTCGAGAGTTTTCGCAACTACCTCCTACAGCGTTCCTACCCACCTACTATCTCCGTCCGGCCGAACTCCCCCCAATTAATGCCTGGTAATGACGGCACTTTAATTATTAGTATTGGTGAAGGTTCTCCGTAGCCGAGTGGCTAATGCTTCCTTCTCCAGTCCAGACGATGTTGGGTTCGAATCCTTATCAGAACGATAAATTTTTTATTAATTTCAACCTGCGAAATATACTTTTAAACTTAACTACGATCTCTTTATCCAACTAATCTATATTTTAATAGAAGGATTGATTTCGAATACCCACTGTTTTTAATTTACTTTTTTTTTTTTTCCATTTTCTGTTATATCAGTACCTATACTGAATCACTGATACCCTGTAAAAAATGCAATGAATAAGACAAATTTTATAACAAAAAATTCCTGTCATGCAGCATGATCGAATGATCGAATTTTCGTTTAATTACGTTGAATTGTTTAGAAATTTTTAGCACTGTGATTGTAATTAAATTGCAAACTACCAATTCATTGTCAAAGAAAACTTATTCTAAATAATGATGTGCTCATTAAAAGAAGATTTTGGATCAGGACTGATTTAGCATATATTTTAGGATAAATTGATCTAAATGATGTGTATTCTTTGGTGGTCTGGATCTCATAAATAGAGTGATATCCTAAATCAATCGTTTTGGTAATATAGTATAGGTTAGTTGCATAAATAGATCACGGGTGGGGGGGAGGGTGGTTCCCAGAATCGCTTGAAATCGGACGGGAAGGAGTCCAGCCATAGGTACCTAATCAAGTTTCTGATTCTCAACCCCTTAACTTTCGATAGCGAATATCTGCTTCATCAGACAGATCTTTATTGTATTATTCTGCTGTTTAAAAGAGTAATAAGTAAGGTTTTTCACTAGACAAAACTTCACTACTGCCCCCAATTTTATAGAACCACAAATAATTAGTGTTAATCATACATGGGATGTGTCAACTCTTCAATACCCAGTCCATTTCCCTCCTAGGTTCATGTTTAATACCTATCTTCGAAAATTCATTATTTCACAATTTTCGCACTTTCAGAGCTGAACTTCGCAGTTTTAGTACCACAATATATATCTTAAAATACATCCTAAATCAGACCTTTAGTAAAATATGGATTATTTGGAAAATTGATCTGAATCATGTGTATAGGAGGTTTTGGATCCTCAAAAACTCGCAACTCAAGAACGAAAAATACCCTAAATCTATCCTTATAGTAAAAAGCAATTAGTTGGACAAATAGAACCAAACCTGTGGTTAGAATCGAGGGTGGAAATTCCCCAAGACTCTCATGGGATTGAAGGGGGGGTCCAGCAGTAATTATCCTTCTAATTGATAGAAAGAGAATTTTTCAAGTGTTGTTAATTTAGTTGTTAACCTGGGGAGCAGCAGTGAAGTTTTTGCGTAGTAAAAAACTTAACTACTGCACCCTCAATTTTAAAAACCATAATTAATCATGTTAATCATACTTGGGATGTTTAAAATGATAACAGTAAAGAAGAGGGAGTTTTGAAGAGTCCAAATCATATTTTCAAAATGAGAAAGTGATGTTTTGAATGGGAGAAATATAACGTTGAAATTGGGTGGCAGTATTAAAGAACATTCCGATTGTAACAATCCAATGGATTACTACAAATAAATACATACATACATACTAAAGAACATTCTCGAGATCTACGGAAAAAACAAGGGGGTTACCATTTGAATCGTTCTTCTAACTCATTTATTACGGTTGATAAAGAGGAGGTAGGTTGTGGGACACCCTGTATTTTAAAACATTCAAGAACTTTCAAAACGCTTGCCTCGCTCTCTGGCCTTGCCTTCATCCCCGTGGTAGGTAGAGATAAGAGGAAGTTGCAAAAACTGTCGACAGAACGCGCTGGCGGCGTCACTGGCATCCCATCTCCAGACACTCCTGACAGTAAAAGACCATCATGTACCTATATACAGCCATACCTAGCGAGCGAAGCGAGAAACTTAACGAGGGGGGGGTTCTTAGGGGGTCTCCCCCTCCCCTCCACCTCGGCTGGGCGCGGAGGCTCGGTCCGTCGGTAGTGATGGCAATATTTCATGAAAAATCGATTTTTGGAAACATCGATGTATCGAGCTCATTAAATCGATGGGATACAAAAATCGAGCCCAAAATATCGATTTTTAAAAACATCGATGTTTTAACATCGAAGAAGACAAATTTTGTTAAAAGAAATATAAAGTACTTGAATTTCATATAAAGAAAGTAAGGTAATAGGCTACAAAATAGTAGTTTCTGAAAACGAACATTTAAGGGTTTAAATTAAACAATCATTTCATTTTGTTGCTGTATTTGTTAGCATTGAAAATACTAAAGTAATAGATTAATCAAAGTTATATAATAATGATAATAAGTACAATAACTTATTTTAGACCCAACACACTATGTTATGTGTTTGAGGTAATATAATAAACCTAAAATGAAATAAAAAAATAAAAACCAATAATTTAGTATAGGTAGTAAAAAAAAAAAATAATAATATTATTCAAATTTACGATACTTAAATATTCTCGAGACAAAATTTTGATTTAAGAGTCCTCTCTACCCCTGGGTGTTTTGAAACATAACAGGCAGACAGACAGACAATTACCATGCAACAGAGGTGGAAAGTGGAATCAATGTGTATTTTGCGTTGTAAGGTTTCGCGCGGTCCCATTTTGAGCGTGTATTTTTCAACATATCAATGCAATACGATATTATTTAAATAAATCATAGTCTAAACTACTGTGATTGCTTTTTTATTTTTTTAAAAAAGGTCATAAAACACGTTCTATTGATGTCCAAAGTTGACCATTTTCAATTGAGTATGAGGATGAGATGAGAGGAATAATCTATGGTGAGGGGGTGGGGAGGAGATGGTGCAGACCGTTCCCATTTGTATCTTGATGCAGTCAGCTGGATATTTTAATAGACAATTTCTTTCAAAACAAAATATAGAGCTTGTATATCTGAATTTCCGGTTCGAGATTGTCGGTAAAGCTACGGAAGTAAAAGCTTTATTCCGGCGAGTTAAAAAATCGATGGTTTGGGATGAAAACATCGATGTTAGATAACTATCGTACAGCAAAAATCGATGTCTAAACATCGATGTTTGAAACTAAAAAAATCGATTTTTCGAAAACATCGATTTTCTTTTGCCATCACTATCCGTCGGTCAGTCCGACTTGACGTTCAGTAGCAAGATTGTCCCCCCACTATTGGCCCCTGGACACTGTTTTTTCTGCACAGCTTTCATCGGTTCAGTTCCCTGACTGGAACGGTTCCGAAGAACGTCACCACATTTCAGTTTGTCCCCCCACTCTACCCGCTTCTTGACAATCTCTAACCGTTCTTTTCTCGTTTTTTCAATGTTTGTATTAGAGAATGGGTCCCAGCTCGGTTTTCAGGCACCCGGGATGATGATAAGCGTATACCACCAACCTACCTAATGTCTTATTTTACAAACAAGTGATAAAATCAATTCAATTCAATGATTCATTTCAAAGTTAAAAGGCCTTGCAGATGATTTCTGAACATGTAGGTAAAGATTCCCGGTCATTGCTCATGAATAACAACTATGTACTTACGACTGAAAGGTTTCTTTTAATGTAGGCACCTACCTGTATTATTTCTTTTTTCGGTACCTAGGTAGATAAGTAAGGAAGGTTGGTAGTTACCAGCGTCTACTTTGAAGGGCTATTTTGATATTTTTGTGTCAATGGACCTCTCATATGATGCTTAAGTATTGTAAAGAGTGGGTAGCTGTACCTACTTCCTACCTACCGATGACTGGATGTCCCGCATAAGGTGGTCAGTAAGTACTTCAGGGGTCGATTCAGAGCTCATTTCTGATCGAAAGTTCCTTTTAAGAGATTTTTTTACGCTTAGTTTTTGAGCAATTCAATATTTGAGATTTTTTTCGTATTTTCGACCTTTTGTCAATTAAACGACCCTTGATTTGCAGTGTCAATTCGAATCTAAGGACACCTTGGAAAGAGCATTAAATTTTCTATCAGATAAATTCCTGAGTTTTTTTACGGTTCAAGATTTGAGACATGAAAAAGCCCTCTGAAAAGCAAATTGTACCTAATTTGGGAAACCTTGTGTTTTTTCAATCGGAAATTGAACTATGAGAACCAATATTTTTCAAGACAAGAACGGTAAAAACTGCACCGAAATGAGAGCTTACATTTCCAACGGTGTATTCAATGTTAATTTTCTAATTAGAGGAGGAAACTACTCATGTTTTAATGTTGAACAACATCGTTTTTCTCTGCACCGAAATGAGAGCTTACATTTTCAACGGTGTATTCAATGTTAATTTTCTAATTAGAGGAGGAAACTACTCATGTTTTAATGTTGAACAACATCGTTTTTCTCGAACTTGTGGGAACTGACTAAACTGAATACGAAAGCGTAATGGAAACTGTGATAAGAAGTTCGAGCTGCTCGACATCGAGTTCAAACGGCTTCCGAAGAACTAGTTCGGAGCCATTTTCAACGGTGTATTCAATGTTCTGACTAAACTGAATACGAAAGCGTAATGGAAACTGTGATAAGAAGTTCGAGCTGCTCGACATCGAGTTCAAACGGCTTCCGAAGAACTAGTTCGGAGCCGTTCCGGTCAGGGAACTGAAAGCTATGGGAGCTGTTTGGAAACAACTGCGACCAGGCGCCTATGGTGGGGGGACAATCTTGCTACTGAACGTCAAGTGTCAGTCCGTCGTATCTCTGCACTGGCTAACGGGGGAGTGGTGAGATCTTCTATGTTCCCTCCGGAGTAGTGTATAAGCGATTTTAAAATTTTCTAATCGAGCCCAAACCATTGGCAGTAGGGCGGGAGGGGGGTGACAGCCTCTTTTAATGCGCGTTTTTTGCCTGAGTGGTTCCACATTGTTTTATAGGTTTTAATTTGTTTGGAAGTAATTTCCAACAGAAAAAGTCGTCTGCCAGGTTCAGTGGGCAGTATACTTTCCTCACGTACAAAATTTTAACATCCGGCAGTTCTGTTAGTACTTTAACGTTCTTAAAACTAAACTTTTCGTTTTTCCATATGATATTTATTGGATACCCGTCCTACGCAGTTAAATGGCCTATGTTTATTAACCCTAACAAACATTTCATGGTCCCACATTCAAAACGCTGCAAATTATTACACACATGTTCCACTCAACAGTAAAGACCATCACATCTATACAGCAATACTGAGCGAGCAAAGTGAGGATTATTCCCTACATGTTTCAGTAGTATTACACCGCAGGGGGGGGGTTGTCCGGGGGGCCTGCCCCTCCGGCTGGACGTGGCGGTGGACGAAGTGATCCGGAGCAGCTAGTAACACACACACACACGCACACAAACAATTCTTTTTTTTTTTAATACAAAACTCCCCTCAAAGGCAAAGTGAGTAGAAATGGGGGAATTCAAAGCACTGTCCGAGTTCTTAACTATCGACTGATTAATGCAGTGCAGCAGGAAACTCAGCAGATGAGCTGGGTTTTGGATCAGTTGATGTTACTCGATCACACCAAAACAACTGCTGCCGGACAAAGTCCAGGTAAGAAGCAGTGCAAGCGACCTTCCAGCTCGAGCCGCTAAGGGCAAGCAGGCACTGACGGCGTAATGATGGGATGCTGGCTGAGGGATAGACAATACCGAGCCCACCAGCCTTGGCCGGTGCATGAATATAGGCACTTATGACACTAGGTGGGAAGCCTAGCCAAGAGGGCACAGCAGAGCGAACTTCACGGTCCAACTCAAGCAGCCTCCCCGCAGTAAGCCTACCAAAGACCAACCCATAGGTTAGCTTTGGCAGTAAGTACGTGCGAAGGAGGCGCGACTTCTGCTGTGGCTTCAATGGAGCCTTGGTGACACGAGCTAGAGCTCCACCAACGTCCACACAGCTTATGGCAATGGTGGCAACACCCATAAAGTCAACTCCGAGGTACCGTCAAACCTCTAGCATGGACCAGGTGGGAATGGGTAATTGTCCTATGACAAAATACTCCTCATCCACCACCTTCTCCTGATGCTGGCAATCCGACGGGACCAAGGAGACTGATCCACACTTATCTGGGTTAACTACCAGACCACAAGACCACACCTGACTAGCAGCTCAGCAAAGGCATTGAGGACGATCTGCAAGCTCGTTTCCAGCAAGTAGGATGACATTATCAGGAAAAGTCAATGCACCTACTCGCACCCCAGGGGCGAGATCAAACCCAATTTCAGCTGGCAGCTTACCCAAGGCTGTGTCCACGACCAGGTTGAAGAGGAATGACGACAGAGGATCCCCCTGGTGTACCCGGCACCCAATGACAACATCCCCAGACGTCTCGCCTCGTGCCTCGAGGACCGTCATGCCTCCATGGTACAGACAGGCAACATACTCAATTAAATGAGCAGGTGCCTCGACACTACGAAGACAATCGGTCAGGGCAAAATGATGAATGGCTGTTGATTTATCTCCATGAAGGGGGAAGCGTTTGTAAGGGATATGAGGCCCATTGGCATGAGCCTTCCCCCTTATCGCCAGCGGGTCATTTTGCTACCCTCTGTTCACCCAGAAGCTCGACGGGGACGTATGACCATGACTTGGGTAGGGATATGAAGGAGCTCCGAAGAGATAAAACACCAACAGTTACCCTACACCAGCAACACACACACACACACACACACACATATGTATATGTGTTTGTGTGTGTTCCTCCGTTCATTTTCGTATAGTTCATCTTGTTCTACCCTAATATTGCATTACCTATTTTTAGATTTTTTTGTCTAACGTATTAGAATATTTAGTCTCCCTCTTGGTCGAGAAGCTTGAAGTTGATCTTATCACGAAGTTTTTTGGCTCGCAGAACTTCACTGTTCCCTCCCGAATTGGTTGAGATACGCGAAAATATTGTAGGTTTTCTTGGAATACGAGTACAGTGCCTACCATTTGGTTGAGTGACACGGCTTTGGCTCCAGATAACTCACCAAGCTTTATGAGTTAGCTTCATGCTGGTGGTTGAAACAGGCATGGTGGTCGTCCTATAACCCCTCGAGGTCTATTAGAGCCTTTACACTAAGAATCGACTGAACAGTATACCTATATTATATCTTGTTAGGTCGAAATCGCAGCCACATCCTGTCTGTTAGCTAATTTTTGAAGAAAATAAAGTTAATGGAATGGCTTGGTAAATTTTAAAATCAAAAGTTTTGAAAAATGTATTCATTGAAATCTGTGTGTGTGTGTGTGTGTGTGTGTGTGTGTGTGTGTGTGTGTGTGTGTGTGTGTGTGTGTGTGTTAGCCACTTTGCCCTGACCGATTGTCTTCGTGGTGTCGGGGCACCTGCTCGTTTAGTTGAGTATGTTGCCTGTCTGTACCACGAAGGCGTGACGGTCCTCGAGGCACGAGGTGAGATGTCAGGGGATGTTGTTATTGGGCGCGGGGTACGCCAGGGGGATCCTCTGTCGCCACTCCTCTTCAACCTGGTCGTGGATACGGCCTTGGGTAAGCTGCCAGCTGAAATAGGGTTTGATCTCGCCCCTGGGGTGCGAGTAGGTGCATTGGCTTTTGCTGATGATGTCATTCTACTCGCAGAAACCCGCGAGGGCTTGCAGATCTCCCTCAACGGATTTGCTGAGCAGCTAGCCAGGTGTGGTTTGGTGGTCAACCCAGCTAAGTGTGGGTCGGTCTCCTTGGTCCCGTCGGGTCGCCAGCATAAGGTGAAGGTAGTGGATGAAGAGTGTTTTGTCTTAGGACAAATTTCCATCCCTGCCCGATCCGTGTTGGAGGTCTGGCGGTACCTTGGGGTCGACTTCATGGGTGTGGCCACTATAGCCGCAAGCCGTGTGGACCTTGGTGGAGCATTAGCTCGTGTCACCAAGGCTCCATTGAAGCCACAGCAGAAGCTGCGCCTCCTTCGCACGTACTTACTGCCAAAGCTAACCTATGGGCTGGTCTTTGGCAGGCTTACTGCGGGGAGGCTGCTTGAGTTAGATCGTGAAGTTCGCTCTGCTGTGCGCTCTTGGCTAGGCTTTCCACCTGGTGTCCCAAGTGCTTACATCCACGCACCGGTCAAGGCCGGTGGGCTCGGTATTGTCTCTCTTTCTGCCAGCATCCCATCTTTACGCCGCCAGCGCCTGCTTGCCCTTAGGGGCTCGAGCTGGGAGGTCGCCCGCACTGCTGCTGACCTGGACTTTGTCCGGCAGCAGTTGTTGTGGTGCAATCGAGCAACACCAACTGCTCCAAAACCCAGCTCATCTGCTGAGTTCGGTGCTGCGCTACATGAGTCAGTAGATGGTAAAGAACTCCGACAGTGCTCTGAATCCCCCATTTCTTCCCAGTGGGTGGTATGGGCTTTAGAGGGCATTGGGGCCCGCGACTACCGCCATTTTCACGGAGAGGTGTTCGAGGAGTAGTAATGGGACAGTGGACACGCTTTGCCGTGCCTGTCGGGGTAAAAATGAAAATCTGTATCATGTGGTGCAGCAGTGTCCTCGTACTCACAGTGGCCGCATTCCCCATCACGATGCGGTTGCCAAGCAGATAGCAGGCGCTCTGTCATCCAGCGGTTGGGCTGTTGAGAGAGAGAGAGACTATATCACATGCCGAGTGACCAGGGCAAGAAGCCGGATATCGTTGCTGTCAAGCCCGATGGGTCTGCAATAATCCTGTATGTCCAGGTTGTCAGTGGCAGCGCGGACATGGAACAGACCTGGCGGGCTAAGAAAAGTGAATATGATAGAAATGATCTGCACCAAGCGATATCTCAGCTAAAAGGAGTGGCACCTAATAACATCAAGGTCATGGCTGCGACCTTGTCATGGCGCGGGGTGTGGTGCGGGAAAAGCGCCGCAGAGTTACTTGAGTTGGGCATCTCAGCAGGAGTACTGCGCGGTACCACCACCCGTGTCCTGAGGGGTTCTTACTTGAACTGGTGGTCATTTTATAGGGGCACTTCCTTTCATCCCATTCTTCCTCCTCGTCCTGCAACTTCCCTTATCCCTAGAGCCGGCGTCGGGTAAACCTGGGCGTCCTCAACACTTTTTTATTTTATTTGTTTATTTTTCAATTTAATGGTGTGCCCCCTCCGCCTTTGAGGGGAGGTATTTAAAAAAAAAAAAAAAAGTGTGTGTGTGTGTATTTGAAAAAGCGCAAACTTCTGGAATAATTTTTGAATGCCTCAAATCAGATTTCAATAACGATAATTTTCACAAATGTTGATTTTAAAATTTTCCGAGCCATTCCCTTCATTTTCTACGAAAATTCGCTAAAAACGTTAGTTTTATCCCCACCCACGAGACTCCTGAATAACATCATAGTAAATCAGCTATCAACAGCTTGTGTTCACGAAAAAGTACAGGGTGCAGAATATCGGATTATTTGTGTCGTTTGGAAGTTTAGAACCCATAACAATTTGCATGCTAAGCGATGCAGAACTTCATTGCAAAACAAACTGAAGTTTGACGGCTGCAGAATGATGTGTGAATCGCATGTATAATGGAGACCGAATTACTGTCAATCAAATCCACACAAGCGAGCGCGCTCAACTGACAAACATTACACGCTGGTGTGCATAATAGTTCCATGTTTCTAGTTATAATGAAATTCTTGTTGGGGCCAATTCATCAAACATCAACGTTATTTATTACACCGTACAAATTGAAGGAACTACTTATGTTTTGTAACCAGAGCTGCTGCACTTTTCAAAAATAGAATTCTTCGAAACTAATGGAAGAACGCAAACATACTCTCCTCATCATCATGTTTCCAGTAAAGGTCAGTGTAACCAAAATACAAAGATTTGTTACCTTTTTCAAATGCATTATTCGATGTCTGTCTGTCTGTCTGTTTTGTGATATAGGCCACGATTTTGAAGCTATCAACTTGAAATGTAGACTATGTAGGGATCCGGAGTATGTTGTATAGTTTTTGGTGCCGATCTTACACGACTTGTCGGCAATATCAAGGACGATGTCGATCGAAATATCTCAGAAATGCATATTTGGTATGGATATCGAAAGTAATTGACGGATTTCGGAGAGATCCGATTCGATGCAACGACGATACTATTGTCATCAATCGTCGACGATATCGCAAGACATATTTCAAAAATACATGAATGTATTTTTGGGATGCTTAATCGAATTAGTCCTATTCAAAGCAATCTATCACCTTTGTCAAAAATATTGACCAAGAATCAATTTTTGGGTTTCAAATTGTATACATGCGCTTGAACATCACGGGGTTACAATAAGGGTGTCAGTTTTTCTTCTTAGGAAATAACACACGGTGCTCTATCCTCTACACGTTTGAGGTCCTAAGCGATAGTTGGTTTACCTGCACTTTTAATATTTTTTGGTACCTACCTACATCAGATCTAAAAAGTAGATTCCACTTTTTCAAACTTGTTGAGGTTCCTGGTCTGCGGACCCTCAAACATACATCTATCATATTTCTAGTTTGGGCTTTCTGAATAGTTATGATCCGTACTACAGCTGGCTTGGATAGGTTGATATTCTAGGTAGACAGTTTCAAATAGGTCACAATGGCCAAAACAAAACTTGCTCCACCCAATCGACAAACAAGCTCCAAGCTCGAGATTTAGAACTGTCGACATTTTATAGTAGACTGATCTAAATTTATTCAATTGGTCATATATTATTTACGGCTTTTCCTTTCGTCACTATATAAGCCAGAATTTCTCGAAATTGCTACGTTAATCTATGTATATTAATGGTTAAAATTATTATAACGTTGGAATGAAGGTTATACCACGCCAAGTAGTGTTCAAGACAGAGACTCATTATTACGAATTTTGGTATTTCTGTAATCGAATCATTACCTGACTAAGAAAAAAATCATTCAAACAAACCTTAGGCGAGCAGTAGAATTTTCAGAGCGACCAACTGAAAGTAGTCGAAATCAACTAATTTTCAAAACCCTGCCAAACTGAATTTTGAGTCGAATTTTGGATAGTCGAAAGAATATCAATTAAATATGCAGTCACAGTGATGGTGAGATCTAACACGGATGTTCTCTCACAACATTAAGAAAGCCTGATAGTGAATACAAAAACCGCTGTTGTGACCATGTTTGAATTGCTGTATGGATGATGTGACTAAAGTACCAGTGGAGAAGCAAGCCAAGATCACTGATTCTTCACAAATGCTGATATTCAACTTGGATTACCAAAACGAAGAAGGCGCCCAAAAATCAAGCTTTCCAAACGAAAGGATGAATTCGTTGGCCAGAACTTTTTGAGCACATTAGATTGGTAAAATTTCAAAAAACTTACTAAAAAATAACTAAAAATGGCTAAAAAAGACTGCTAAAAACTGTTAACATATATTTTTGGTAGAATATTTCTCAAATACAGTTTATTAACTATAAAATAGAGCATTCAAAATTGTAAGAACAAAATTATGCAGAAAAATGTCCTTAAAATTCATAAGAATTTGCAAAAAAAATCGATAAATACTGCAATAAAAGCTAAAAATTCAGAACCTCAATTTAAATAGGAGATCATTAATTAGAATACGTTTTTTGCCATAAATGTAATAGTTAACAATTTCCTTGCACTCAAAAAGCTCAAATTTCAAAACAATTCAACATTATACAATATGGTAATTTACGAAAATTCGCTCATACGATCATGCTGCATGGCTAGAACTTTTCTTCTCCAGAAATAATACTTGATTCCCGTATCCTCTACATTAGTATACCTGTACTTATAATATTCTTTGGTTCCCAACAACATCAGATCTGTAAACATTACACTTATCCCAGAAATAACCCCCCTCCACCAAGAATGTGATCCAACAATTTTGGAAACTTGAAATGCGTTTGTTTTTGGAGTGACTAAACCTCAAGTTTAAGCACAAAAAAAAAAAAGAAGAAGAAAACAAGTTTATGGGCTTCACAAGAAGGGGAGGTGGTTTTGAGTATTAGCATTTGTTTCTTCTATTTATTGCTTAGTGGTATTTCATTTTGAGGTGTTTTTTTTAATAACGCTGAAATCGATGGTGGAGTCATAATTGCGATTTATCATTCCGTTCTCAGAGTAGAGCTGATGAACTATAAAGAAGCGAAATTTCTTCTGAAGATAGGTATTATTGAAGTCATTACATTTTACCGAATGTTTATGATGCCTTTTTCCGATCCACTATCAGAATTAGAGCGATGTTGAACGAGATTCATAGAAGTAAAATGCGTTGTTTTTGCTCATTAGTTTCCATAAATGCCGACTAACACGTAACCGAATTCGAAAAAAACAAAAACAGGATAGACAGAGGAGAAATTGTTTTCCTTCCGAAAAATATTAAAGAGAGTCTAGTCTAGCTACTTCAAGACAAGATTCGGTAGGCATTCGGAGAATTATTTTCTCGCCGTCAAATGATACTGAACACAATAGTATCGTGTTATTTCCAAACAAAACGGGCGTATTATGTTTGTGTTTCTCGTAAGAGAGAGAAAAATAAGAAGGGAAAAAGTCGGGGCTGTTGGCCAGGCAGCGCCCGAATATATCTGGCTGGGAAGTGATAACGTGTTGTGTCCATCACACGTCTTCCCAAGTTTCCACCTCTTTTATTATTCATTAATGTTTTCAACGCCGAGTCCACTGGGATCGATCCAGTCGATAAATATAAATATAACGAATTTCATTCATTTATGGTGTTTTGCATTAATGCGTAAGTAGCACTATTTAACAAAATAACGGATTTTTTATCTCGACATTGAAGACCTAGGTAATAAACCTAAAATGGTAGAAAAAAGAAAAAAATGGCTCTTCCGCTAGCATTTTAGTTCAGATCAAGGGTTCATATTTTGATCTATGGCGACAACTCTTAAAATCTCTAGGATTCAATTAAAGCTAATGGGAAAAAATTATCCCAAAATACAATTGCCAAAAGCACAAAAACAACAAAGCCAAAAATATATTGCAGTCAATTTATCACATAACTGAAATTTTCCATGGTGCAAAACTAAACATTTGCGAGTGTAGATTGATTAAGTATGCTGTCGGAAGAAGTTTTGTCTACTTATTTCTAGTAATAAACATTTGTGTTTCTCCATTTTATAAACCCTCCCCACCACCTTCAAAATTTAATGTTTTGCGTTTCAGAATGGGGAGTCCTAATATCGAATACACATTTCAATATCCGTCTGTCCGCTCTACGTCTTGAGGACTGAACACAAAGGAACCTTAGTATGCATGTCGATTAGTGTCCGATAAAGGGCGAAATTCGAGAATTATATTTTTTAAATGTTAGAATCAACATTATATCAACTATCTCTTACATTATACTCTATACCTATGAGAAATGGCTTTAATGCAATCAATACATCTAAGCTTCTAATGAGAATTTACGAAATATTGAGGGCTCATTTTATGAATTAATAGTTCCTAGGTAGTGTGGCTATGTCGTCGTCAAAGTGTTCGTTTGTGGGTGTTTTGCCTTTTCTTCAATAGTCGTTCAATGATGTGAATATGGCGTCTGATGTGGTGTCATGTACGTTTTAGCGAAATTTCGTTGAAAATGAAGCTATTGCAATGGCTCGGAAAATTTTAAAATCAAAAGTTTTCAAAATTCTGTCCATTGAATTCTGTTTTGAGGCATTCTGAAACGAATCCCAGTTCAACGCTTTTTCATATATATACCTATGTATATTCATTCCAGACGATAACTCTCTTTAGGATTGAGATAAAAATTCCATTCTTGCGCCAAAAAATCAAGCATTCCAAACGGAAGGATGAGTTTGTTGGCCAGAACTTTTTGAGCTCATTAAATTGGTCAAATGTCAAAGAATGTACTAAAAAAAACTGCTAAAAACGGCTAAAAATAGTTAAATTTATGTATTTTAGTAGAATATTGCTTAAATAAAGTTCATTACCTTTAAAATAGAACATCCAAAATTTTTTGTACAAAATTATGCTGAAAAATGTATCAAAAATTCATTAAGATTTGCATAAAATCGATAAAAACTCAAAAAAGCTAAAAATTCAAAACCTCAATTTGAATAGGAGATTATTATTTAGAATACATTTTTTATCATAAAATTAATAGTTAACAATTTCCTTGCACTCAAAAAGTTCAAATTTCAAAACAATTCAACATTATAGAATAAGATAATTCACAAAAATTAGCTCATACGATCATGCTGCATGACTGGAACTTTAGCGCCTTTTTGTGATGCGTACGTCAAATTTACGTTGTTTGTATATTTCTATATTATCAAGTATCCCAAGCAAATCCCAATGTTAGAGGCTGATTAGGAGAAGACGGCGTTTGGCACCCTGGCAATTACGAGTCATACCTTTTGGGCTATGCAATGCCTCAGCCACATTTCAGCAGGCAATGAGCCAACTCTTCCATTCTCAAATTCGTCAAGGGAGAGTCCCAAAGGAAGCGCACTTACTTCAACCCATACAACGGTCAATACCACTGGACACTAGAAATGGGACCAGAGAGTACTTTTATGGATCGACGAGGACGACAACCTCTACTGCCATAAAAAAAAAAAAATATTATAATAATTATTATAATAAGAAGTAAAAAAAAAAAAAAAAAAAAAAACTATAAAAAACTGCTACCATGATGGCCAAGCCCTGCGACTGTGATGTATTGGAAACAATCCGTACAAGGTTCCAGTAGAACCGGAAAACCACACTGGTATGGGTTGAAGCTCCTGTTGGCATAAATGGAAATGAAGCTGTAGACCGTTACGCCAAGATGTCATCGAGCAACGAAATTTGCCATACACATAAGATCCTACTCAAAAGATTTCTATCCAGTCATCCTAACAAATCACCGAGCACAGTGGTAGGGACAATGTATTTATCAGCGATCTAAGGGGCAGTTTTTACAAAGCAGAATTTCCAAGCACATGTCAATGGCCATGGTTTCACAACAAAGAGTAATTCTCCCAAGAAACATGGTACCTATTGATTATAACGCCCCTCCGAAGCAACCATGGGATGATTTGCAAGAAATATCAAGAAATATCTTGCGGACAAAGGCATAGTTTTGGACTCTTCATGTGATACCTGTGACACTACAGAAGATTTAGATCATTTAGTGATGATGTGTGACAAATACTCAACACAAAGAGACATTTTATTCAAGAATTAGAGTAAAACATTAGGATTCCTAACTAATAACAATTGTATCGTTTATTCAAACTACATTGATGCATATGACATCTGGGACACATTTATAAAAGCATGTGATGTAAACATTTAATGTAATATACAAATTAATATGACTATGGCGAAATCTAATTAAAAAAAGAAAAAGACCTGCGACCATTGGGATTTTTCTCTAAAGGCCTTACTCTCGCTCAAAAAACTACTCAGTTAAAGTTAATGACAAGGAGCTGCTCTCCATTTACCTGGGGATTACCTATTCACTTCCAACAGATCATCGAAGTACGCTCACTAGTGGTTTTTACGGACCATAAACCAAGCACGACATCTCTCAGTTTACCCAATGACACCATGTCTCCTCTTAGAATTCATCACCTCCGTTTTAATTCGGAGTTTACTTCCAACATCCGGTATAATCTGGATCTATCCAACATCCCAGCAGAATACCTGTCACGGCTGTCCACCACAGCTATCGAATCTTCGCATCCCAAAGGCTGTTGGGGGTCACACGACGCCTACCCCATGATCTTATTACTCCGCCGCCTCAATTTTCGATCCCGCATCTCTCCCATGACTCCTACCGCACCTATAATCAGTAGTACTACCGTTCTACACTACAGACAGACAAAGCAGTTTATGCACGGATCATAACACGAATACCAGCCCTCACGGCAACCTATAAGGGCCCATTCAAAGTCCTCGCGAATGATGGGAATACCCTAACATACGGTGGCTCATCAGGCAAGCCCACTAACATCTCAGTCGATAGGATCAAACCAGCCCCACCCCTGAAACCATCGTTATCAACTCTTCCCCATACAGGCCTGCAACTTACTCAGCCCTACCCCTGAAATCAGTTTTAAATCCAACCCTCTCTCCAGGGCTTCTTTTGCCAAAAGGGTATTTTTTCAATATGGGCCCACCTTCTTCTCCTTCTCGCCCGGACCTTCGCAAGCCACTAGTCCTGCCCCACCCAACAGACCCTGGTGCGCATAAAATACTATTGAATAACATCTATTACCTAAATAAAAATAATATCTAAAAGAAAATTTAACGGTTTTTTCTTCAAAGAATAGCTCACACTCAAATTTGCCTGCAAATCACAAAAAGTGAAATAATGTGCGCTATATTCTTGGTTCAAACTACTCAAATCCCAATTTTGCTAACCCTACAAATTTATAAAATGATATGGAAGTATCGATTAGGTATTAACTTTTTTGTTTGTTTTCAGAGCACGGACACAGTTCTGGATCGAACATGAAAACGGTCAGTATCCTTTTCATAAGTATAATCATGTTTGTTTTGGTTCCTACATGGGTACATATGCAGTCTTCGTACATGCCCTTGCCTCCTTCAAACATGGTTCGCATTCCTTTTGGTTACACTGCCGAATCTATTAGAAGCAATCAAGTGCACGATTCTGATCCACAAAACAAACTGCTGGATGAACATCGAGAAATGGAAAAAAGTGCAACAAGATTGGACACAAAAAACTCATTTAATTTTGGTTTTTTAGAGCAGGAACCGCCAATGATGGGTGCACACCAACATCAATCTTCCCCACAAGAATCACAAAGATCCCAACCTTGGTCAGATCTATATTCCTCTACCAATACTGGACCGTACAGTTCACATTTTTATTTAGACAAAGGTTCTTCCAAAGGTGTAACAGAGCCGCACCAAGCAACCGAGCTATTACAAGAAAACCCACTGCGGGTACCACTAACAGGACTCACAGAACTCCATCAACCAGCGCCCTTTTATTCAGCGCAGTGGGACCAGCCCAAACCAGCACAATATGGATTGCTGTTTACAGAACACCAAGTAGAACGGTTTCCTGGGCAGAGTTCTTTGTCTATTACGTATGAAAAACTAAAAGAAAGCTTGCAAGAAACACCTGAGTCACTGTTCCGTGGATCTCAAGGCTCGGCATTGTATGGCATAGAAGGAGGACAGGGATATGGAATAAAACAAATGCCTGCGTCCGATAATCAGGAAGAACCTGGACTCAATTCTCGAGTCGAGTATCCATCCACTAGACTGATTAATGTCCCAATAAGACAAAATAAGCAACAATCAGGTAGATCACAACAGCAAGTACCATTTGGAGAACAGCAAAGATGGCTAGAAGGCATAAATATAAAACCTACGCAGAATGAGGGAAAACAACTCACCCTTCATTCCGGTGACCTTCAAGGCCTTCCAATAAGTGCCCAGTTAGGTTATCTGCAGAGTAGACAGTTTGATGTTCCATTACGTTTAGACCAACAACGTCTATCTGAACCGTCATCTTCGTTTACTGGACAAGATTTGCTTCTTGGTAAACTTCAAGAATCTCAGTCTGCTGTACAAACGAATCATCCTTTTGAGGGACAAGAGAGCATCCAATCCCATTTACAACAAGTACCCTACTCATTTGGAAAACATGGAGGTCCATCATTAGAGCTCCAAGATGGACCAAGAACCCAAATACCTCTTTTCAGTGGGCTGCGTGTTCAATTTAATGAGCAGCAACTGCCATCATATTTATATAAAGATGGATCTCAAGCACCTGAATTTCCTGCATATGATGCCCTCCGAGAACTACCATTTCAGAGAAAACAGGTTTCAAATTATAGCGAACAACAAAATACATCACCGTTTGAGTTCCAAAACTCACTACCACTTGTAACAAAATCTAAGGAACAAGGCCCTTTCGATGGACAACAATCCACCCATTATGAGGAGAAACAGCTGCCATCATTTGGATTCCGAGGTGTACCGCCAACTGAACAGAAAATAGCTAATCAAGATGCCAATTCATTTGATGGGAGAAGAGTTACTGCCTCAGGAGAAGAAAACATACCATCATTTAGTTACCAAGGTGGATATAATGCTCAAGAAAGCTTAAAGTTTGGAGTTAAGCAATTTGAGCAAGACTGGGGAATGTCAGATAAGGTACATCAACGTCCACAAATCGAACAAGAGTTTGGCTCACAGAGGAGTTCCAACAGAGAAACACATATGAACAAACAATTCATTTCACCATGGGAAGACCCACAAAAAACGTCAGTGCTTCAACCAAATGAAATAGGTTATGGCTATTTTCAGGGTGATTCCCCAGCAGCTCCGATTCAGCAAGAAATACAGTTTGCACCATCACTAGAACAGAGTTTTGGACAACCACAGAACTCTTGGATTGGGCAAATACAAAATTCTCTACTAACACGTGATAACCAGGGATTTCAGAAAGAGCCCATGGGAGTCATTAATCAGCAACCCGCTCGTTCAACAGATATACCATTCAATGTACGACTGACATCCATTCCTGATATTAGGAATCGTAGTTTCTCCCAAGGTCGTGAGCAAGCTGTAGGGATACATCAGATGCAACGTCAACTATCTTCCACTGGAATTGAGATGGGAACACAAAATAATTATCTATGGCCTTCCAGAGAGCTAAACAATAGATTACAGCAGTCTGAGCCTTATGGGAAACAATCACCACTTTCTCAACGTGCGGGATTCCAATCATTGTATGACAGCAGTCCATTTTCAGTAATAAAATCGAACCAGAATTTCCCAGAAGAAATTAGGTTCTCACAAACAGGAGCACGCCAGCTTGAATCTAACAACGATGAAATTGTGTTACCAAAGAGAAATCAAGAGGGGCAAAAAAGTGTACCATTTCAATGGCCGGAAGAGCAGATTAAACGAAGAATGTTACCAGATCCAGACCAAGATCATACATTCAATGACAATCAAAACCAGCCATTTGTGCGGTCTCCTGAATCTGATCGAGAAGTCCAGCAGCAAAGTCAGACAGACCAATTCTCAAGACCACAATATGAACAGATGATTCGTTCTCAATGGCCAGGTTCAGATCGTGTAGAGTCGAATGATAATCATCTGCCATCACGAACAAGTATGCCAATTTTTCAACCATCTGATCTGAATGACCGACAAATAACCCTTTCCCGCAAATTTCCAGAAAAGATAGAACAGATAGATCAACTGGAGCACGTCCATTCACAGCATGGAATACAGCAAATTGAACCAAATAAAAAACCACTACAGATAGATCAACAAGTACCTTTGACAGCACCACACACCGCAGTGTTGGCAGGAGAACGAAAACTAGATGATAACGAGACCAATAGAGCACCAACATTCTCCCAGGTTTGTGGTTAGTAGTTTGAATACTCTCATTTCTATGACGCCTTCTGAAGCTTTGTCTCATACACAAGGCTTCGTAAAGGAGAGGGATGCCTATTAGAATTGGTCAAGGCGGTGTCGGATAACCCAAGCATGAGAAACGATAAAAGCTGCAATTTATTACATAAAGGTTTATTATTTCTGAATGAGATAACTAGGGGGCCTCGCCTGCCAACCCCAGCCATTTGTGGCCTGACGGGTGGCCCATTTCGCCCTGACAGGCCGACCATTGCGCTCTGACAGAGCCCCCATTGCTGCCTGACGGGCCACCCATTTTGGCTGGCGAAGGGAGGAGCACTGGGCGCCAGAGGTGGCGGTGGAGGTGGGAGGAGCAGGGGTGGCGGGAGGAATGGAGGAGGAGAGCATTTTCAAACATGTATTTTTGATCCGTATCATCCTCGTTGTGCAGTTTCATTACACAGAATACCTTCTACGTGAATCTCTGATATATAGGTAACTTGCCGGTTACCCGTGCGTTGCACGGACTCACAGGTCACGGTTTTCAGCCATAACAAACTGCCTGTAAGCAACCATAATAACAAAAGTTCGGGAACCAAATAAATCAGTTGCGAAGGGTAGCGCCATCTATGAATTGGAAGGATGTTTTGGAGGTTCAGACCTAGCATATCTTGTGCGCCGGAACTCGCTTATCATTTTACGACCACTCCCGCCAGAATCGGTCCAGTTGTTTAACCGTATACTTAATATACTTAACCAATTTTAAAAAAAATTATAATAATAATATTTAAAAAAAAAATAAAAATAAATAACAAAAAACGTATGAATTTAAACATTGGTCAATAATAAACAAGTTCTCGTTTTCAGAGGGGTGAATGATAAAGGGCACAGCGGCGATTCCTTCGCAATGCACGCCTAGTAGTCGCATTCTTTTATTTGCCTTTCTGATTCGTTTCTTCGTGACGCGTGCCTGTAAATCACATCTCTTCTTTTTGCCTTTAACTGCTTTCTGATTCGTTGATGTTGCTATTATATAATTAGCTGTTGCTTATCATAAATTATATATATATATTTTATATTTTTCCTATAAAATACGTAGTTAACGTTTTTTTCCACTTTTGGTGTTCTCATTTTAAGACAATGAAATATAATTTATTACGCTAAATTACCGACGAAAATTTGCTGATACGATCATACTGTATGATTGGAACTTTTTCTTATTGGGTTGCAATAGTTTGTTCTCCCCGTTATCCGATGGATAGGAGTAAATTTATTATATACCACCTTTTCAAAATTAACGTATCGAAATAATATGAAGAGCATCGCTCGGTTATTTGATCCTTTCCAACATGTCGATATCTCAGAGCAGGAATATATTGTTTACCACTCAACCAAAAAGGCCGATGAAGCGTTTCACTTCATTGTTCATTATGGGGGAACAAAACCCCGAACCAATCAATATTCTATATTAAATATCAAATTCCTCGAGACTCACTTCTTGGCTGAAACTGTAACATATTATAGGTACCTACGCGAAGCACTGCAGTCGGCAATGCAGAGATTGTCAAGATCAAGCGGGCGGGTAGTTAGATAGGGTAGGTAGATAGGGGATGAAGTACATTTTTCCTCCAAACTAGAGAGGAGAAATCTGCTTGAAGCTGAGTCGGGAGGAGGGTTCCGGAATCGGGAATCTGAGCGAGGAAATTGAAATGGAGGTTCCTGAAAAGCGGGGACACTTGACAAGTTCCCCCGGACTGTGGGAAGAGGTCGCTTGAGGACCGAAACTTTTGCGGGGAAACGCAACTTTCCTGGAGATTGAAACCTCCCAAACCCCCGCCGTCACGCTCCACACGCGCTCTATTTAACCAGGTGTAATCGATTCGGAGCCGTATCGATACTGTATGGATCGTCACTTCTCATAACATCAAAGTGGGCGCCAGGTTTCCGATCCCCTTAACGCAGCTCCACTCCGCCATGGTAGGATAGGATGGCAACTAGGTATTAGGGAGTTCGATGTATTTATGGAAGAAAGAAAATGGAGGATACAAGGATTGTAAGAAATGCCTACCTACCTAATATTGCTCTGTCAAAGGGTAAAGCTTATTAATAGAAATGCATGAAATAGAAACATAAGACTTGGGAGATTTGGATTGGCTGTGACTCTTTATTACTTTCTCAACACCAGAAAGATCCAAGAAATGTTTGTAATCGAGCGAAAAAACTGTTTTCAAATTATCGCACTAGGTACATGGTTAAACCCACAAACTGAAAATTAGTTTTAGGAATCACAAAAAATTATAAAATGTGTCCGTCAATCGGGCTCTCTGTTCGTCCACAAACCCTATCTATCGACATTAAATAAAAAAGCGGGGTTTTTTACTCTCAAGCTGAGCATAGCGAAAGAATTTCCGTTCAGTAATTGACGCTTTTCATAATAAAGCAATTTATAAATGAAGGTTTTTTAAAATTAATTAGTTTTTTAAAAGACCGATTAGTTTTCCCAATAAACGGGTAGAAAGATCACTTCGAGAGCTGAGGGCCAGGCGGGCGAGCACCTTGACGACATCGTTCAAATGCATTTCAAGATCCGTATTTACTGGTCAGATACCCATCATATAGCACCTTTTTGGAAAGCTCTCGTTCAGACTTTTCTATTACGTAAGTAAAAAATAACCATGGAAATTCCCCATTGGCTAAATGGGTAAGCTCGTGAGTGCTCATTCGTGTTCACTTCCCTTCCCTAATTAGCCATCTACAGCGAGGCCGAGCGTTAATCGACGCCAACGCACCGCTTTACTAACCTAATTCCAAGTTCTGAAGGCCACCTAAACGTCAACTAGGGGTTCCAAAAACCTCAATCAACCGAGTTACCTCAATGGGAAACTTGGAAATTTATCATGGCAATATTTATACCGTGATTTTGTTGTCACTCAGAAAGCCTAACTTACGTAGTAGCTAGCTTCTTCGAACTAGCAAGTACTGTAGCTATACATCTGACTACCGCCCTCCTACCCAAATGGCAAAGGAAGGCATTTTAACAGCTTGGCAATCTTTGTACGAGGGCCAAGAAGCTAAGGCTTGGGTGTGGTGTTCTAATGAGCTTACTGAAAAATGATTCTGACTTCTACCATCGGCTGAGTTCTGCTGCAAGTTGCAATTACTCGGTCCCACCAGTGTTATCACTCTACCTTCAATGTATTAACGTAAATTCAACGTAAAGAAAATAGAAGTTTATCTACGACAAAAAAAATTCAACGACATTAAAAAATTCATGTACAAATTGATGTTTATTTGTACTTCATTTATGTTTGCCGAACAATGTATGATAGCTGCAATAAATCAAAAAATCCAAATTTTTTTTAATCACAGGATTTTATTTACGAGTTTTTTCTTACCATGAAAGATAATTTTTTTACCAATTTATTTTCATTCAAAGTCCTCAATTTTCAAAAGAATGTATCATAATATACTACGATGATTAATGAAAATTCGCTCAAATGATCGTGCTGCGTGACAAGAACATTCATGTGTGGGAACGCCCCCGGGCAGGCTACGCCCGTCCCTCAATAAATACTAACATTTAACTTAATATAAATTTCAACAATATTATCAACATTTTCCAGATACATACACGGGTTAAATGGATACAAATTGTGCGGGCGAGAGTGCTTGGAATATAATTCATCTGCTGCTGTTTGGAACATAATTAACCACCTGATTCTGTATGCGTAAAGTGTTAATTCACCACCTGAGCATAATACTCAACGAAATCCAATTATTCTATCCCTTTACAGCGCTTAGCCACTTTCCCCACCCCCAGACGACTGCTCCATAAGCCCAATAATCCCCCTTAAGGGCCTTCTAAAGCTTTAATCTCAGCTGTTTGTCACAGCAACTCCAGTCCCGAATTCATTCGATACTTTGTCTCGTTTGTGGCCCGGGATGAGAAAATTCGTTTTTACTCCTTTTAGACTATTAAAGCCATCCTGGTGACCTTTCGATGAGGGTGAGTCGAGCTACGAAGTCTACTCATCAGACGCATATGTAAAAAACAATCAAGCAGAAGAGCGATCAGAACCATTTTTTTGGTTACTAATAAAAACATTGGTTACCTATCGAAGAAGCCTCTTCTATGTTGAAAGTTGGAAGTCAGCTTCATGATGAAGTTATGTAAGTACCACAATGACCCGGTCTCATCGATCGTTAACCTGTATATAAATCTCACTCTCCATCTTAAAATCTAAGCATTCTTGACTGAATTTATTTTTAAAGGTATTATGCACATTATGCATGAGGATATATTGAGCATGTATGAGGATATTTTCAAAACCTCAGAACCAATTGATACTCCCCAGAAAAGTGAGTGATGAATAATATGATGGAAGATGTCACTATTACACAATCCGAATCCCTTTCAAATCGGGAGGTAAATCCGTGGAAGAGGTGAAATTAAAACCTGCTTTACCCTCTGTCTTTACTCCGCTACGTTGGATTTTGATGAAGCTTACGGATGAAACACTCCAAGCGTTTACCAAACGGATCGTTCGCAACCATCATAATCGAGTGAAGCGATAGTAAACCCACAACATAATTGGTAGAATCAGATTTTGCAATTTAAATAACAAATGTGATTACAATTTCAATAAGTTCCAGTCATGCGGCATGATCTTATTAGCGAATTGTCTTGAATTTTTGTTTTATATTCAAGTTGAATTGTTCTGAAATTTGAGTACCTTGAGCGCACCACTTTTATCAATTCTATGGCATGAAAACTTGTTCCCAATAATAATCTGATTTTCAAACAAAGGCTTTGGATTTCAAGCTTTTTTCAGTTTTCATCGATGCATATAGTAGTGAATTTTTTTTTTTTTTTTTTTTTTTTTTTTCACAATATTTATTGCACCAAGTATTACAACTTATTAGCAACATTTCTTTGGCAATGAATAATCGGTGAGTGAAACAAGACTGTGATACATAACACATTCTATACATCATTTCAGCTATTTAGTGTCTTAAATGAACACGATTTGCAGGAGCGCACAGCACTACACTCACTGAACAAACTTTCATGAACACATCACTATTACCACAGGTCGTGAGGTTTTCGTCTTTTCAGTCGTCTGAGCAGATCATCAACGTCATGCAGCTTCACAACCTCCTCGTTGATATGAACTTGGAGCCTCTGATCATGGGCTATCGCTTGAGTTTTTATTACTTCTTTTATTATGGGAATTTTGAGGTCGTTATGGATACCATTATTGGTCGAGTAGTGGTACGCATCGACGCATGACTTCAGTACTTTGTTCTGGTATCGCTGTATAATATCACGATTACTTTGAGAATCGCAGCCCCAAAGCTGTGCACCATATGTCCAGACTGGCTTAAGGACCTGATTGTATAAAGTTAATTTATTTTGGATAGACAATTTTGATCGTCTACCAATCAACCAATACATTTTTCGGAATTTAAAGTAGTGAATTGTAAGAAAAATGTTCGAGGCTTTTCTTTCTAATTTGACGAATAAATTGAGGTCAAAAAGTTCTGCCCACGTAACTCATCATTTCTTTTGGAATGCTTGATTTTTTGACAAAAGAACGGAAATTTTGCTAATGGGAACAGCTGGTAACCCACACCTTTCACAATCGAACGTTTCAACCTGCGAGTTAATGTAGAACACAGTCACCTAAGGAGTTCTGGATTATAAGCACGGAAACCAAATGACACTGGAAACACGAGGATGACAGAGAAAATAAAGGTTGTGAGCTCAGATTAAACTGCTGGATGAGCCTCAGTGAGAGGGTAAGGCTGTATAAGGGATGAGTTCTCGTTGATGGGGGGGGGGGGGGGGGGGGTGCCGTGGGCGTTCTTCTTTATTGGCTTCTCGTTGTGGTGTGTGAGAGCCACTGTTAGCTGCATTCACGCGGACTCAAGGGGCTGCAAAAACGGCTACCGTGTATTTCCACGGATTGTTTATTACGATAACATGGAAACTCTGTGAGGCATATCATGGAGACTAACAGATTGGAACGGTTGTTTTAAATATTTGTTGGAATGAAGTATGTTTTTGTGTATTCTTTAATTCCTGCCTCCCGCTACAGAGCTCCAAAAAATGCATCGCAAATAATTTATTAATACGTGAAGCGTAAACTTCACCTTTGCAAATAATTTCCTGCATACAATATCATCTTGAATCTCTCCTCATCTCACATATATGTACAGGGTGTCCCAGTTCAACATGCCTCCTCCCAGGGGGGCGCCGCGCAGTGTCCTGAGGGTTTTGGTGGAAAAATTCCGAAACCGCAAAAATCGATAGTAATGCATATTGATCTTCTATTACCATATGTAATAGTGGACACTAATAGAAATAAGTAAAATGTCTTTTCTATTTGTAGTTGAAGGATGCACGCACATCAAATATTACTAAACTTTAATATAAACGTGAGAATTAATACAAAAGGAAAACTGGTAAATTACTGGTAAATCGAACAGTCATCACGGTAACAATAATTCGAATGTCTATATGATCACTAACAACTGTTGGCATAGTAATTACCAAGCAAGGTAATAATATCCAAGTCACCACAGTCTCCCCCACTTATTCCAAATCTCCTAAGGGTAAGTTGAATGTTTTGGGCAAGTTCACATAATGAAGTCGCGAAAACGCTGAGGCAAGCGTCTCTCTCGTTGTGGTCGACTGTGTGATGAGGTGGTTGTAGTGGGTGTGATAGCCGATGTGGATGGTTGTGTTGGCAGGTTCAACGAAGTCGAAGATCGTTGAGCTTCAGTCATCACTGACGGAGAGTTCTGGGCCCGTGGAATATCGTAAGAGTAGGTGGGGCCAAACGTCACACTCTTCTTGGGTTTTTGCACAAGGGTCCCTCGGAGTTGGTCCACATGTCTTTTTAATGTCCTTCCAGAGTCTAGCGTAACAAGGTAATGCCGTTCCCCTAGTTTTTTCGCAATTTTTCCAAAGTGCCAAACATTTTTGTTGTCAGTATAGAATCTGACTTGTACTCTCTCCCCCTTTAAAAAAGATCTCGCCGGAATCGCTGCTAGTTGAGATGGTTTAGGGTTGTTTGGAAAAATAGCGTCAAGCCGAATACGAAATTTTCTGTTGAGGTACAATTCAGCTGGGGACTTCCCACATATTAAAGGAGTTCCCCTGTAACGAAATAGGATATTCTGAACTTTATCTTGAATCGGGGTAAGATCATCTGAAGCCGCCTTTAGCCTATGTTTCAAAGTTTGAATATGGCGTTCCGCTAGGCCATTTGTTGCTGGATGACCCGGTGCAATGAACTTTTGGAACACTCCATTTGTTGAACAGTATGTCTGGAATTCTTCACTGCGAAAAATGGAAGCGTTGTCAGAAACAATCGTTTGTGGATAGCCGTGGGAAGCGAAAATTTGTTCCAACAAGGTAATAGTGGTAGAACTAGTGGGTGCATCTTTTAGAATTTTAACTTCAGCCCACTTTGATTTCGCGTCCACGCACATGAGGAAAAATTGATTTTCGAAAGGTCCAGCATAATCAATGTGAATCCTCTCCCAGTTATCCTGTGGCGGGTCCCATGGGTGAATTGGTGCTTTCGCAGGACTTGATTGGTTGAGAGCGCACTTTTCACACCCTTTTACTAATCTTTCAATATCTTTATCAATATTTGGCCAATAAACATAACGACGTGAAAGTTGTTTCATTTTGGTTATCCCTAAATGGGTCTCATGGAGTTCTTCAAGAATTTTTGAACGTAAACTATGCGGCATGAAAACACGATCATTTCGAAAAATAATTCCGCCCGCTAATGTGAATTCCGAATCTTCTGATTTAGTACTGAGGTTGGTAAGAATTTTGCTGAGTTCTGGGTCTTTTTCCGTTTCTTTTTTTACATTTTCGGCAGTGATTTGATCGCTTGAAATCTGGAAAATGACTTGAGAGTAAATCTGGTTGACTTCATCTCCAAGGAATTCATCTATTGAATAACTACTGTGATCTGTTGGAGCCCTAGATAAACAATCAACATTTTGATTTTCGTTCCCTGCTTTAAATTGAACTGAATAGTCGAAACTTGAAAGAAAGGAAGCATATCGGAGTAACCGAGCAGAAGTCATCTGTGGAAGTGCCTTGTTGTGATGAAAAATACGGGATAGCGGTTGGTTGTCTGTTATTAGTAGAAAGTGTTTGCCAAATAAGTAGTTATAGAAATGGGTAACTCCGTATATGATTGCAAGCGCCTCCCTGTCAAGTTGACTATAGTTTTTTTCTGATTCAGAGAGTGAACGGGAAGCATATGCTATTGGTCTTTCTGCTCCTTGAATGCAATGGCTTAGGACTGCAGCTATTCCAGTTGGGCTAGCGTCTGTGGTCAATATGAGAGGCAATGTTGGGTCAAATGGAATCAAAACCCGGTCACTGCAAAGTTCAGCTTTCAATTTTTTAAATGCTGATTCACAAGTAGATGTCCATAGCCATGGTTCATTTTTCCTTAACAAACACCGCAGTGGATATGACAAGATTGACAAATCTGGAACAAACCGTGAATAGTACGTGACAAGACCAAGGAATCGCCGAACCTCGTCTGCATTAGAAGGACGAGGCATCTCTTGGATGGCCCGTATTTTAGCCGGAGACTTTGATATCTTATTGAATTCGACAACATGACCTAGATATTCAATTTTATCTTTAAAGAATTCACATTTTTGTTTGTTAACATGTAAGTCGTATTCTGTAGGTCTTTGAAGGCAGGCCTGGAGATTTCGTGTACACTCGTTTAATGTTGAACCATGTATAACGATATCATCAAAAAATGACTCAGTTTTTTCCAGGCCCTTCAGGATTTGTGAAAGAATACGATTAAATTCTGAGGGAGCAGTTTTTATTCCAAAACTAAGACGATTTACACGAAATGTACCACGATGGGTCGACATTGTCTGGATCATGCTACTTTCATCATCAACTAATAGGTGCAGATATGCTTTATACAAGTCTAGCTTACAAAAGTATCGAGAATTTCTTAAGGAGTTCAGAATATCGTCGATTCGACGGATTGGGTGATTTGCCTGAACCAACCTTTCATTCACCCCACATTTGTAATCAACACACAAACGTACGCCACCATCTGGTTTCGGAATCACCACTAGTGGCGAACCCCAATCAGTAGTATTAACTGGAGAAATGATACCAGCCTCTAGTAAGGAATCAAGTTCCTTATTGACCCGATCTATAAGAGCGTATGGGACATTTCTTTCTCTGGTGAAGATGGGTTTAGCTCCTGTTCGAAGTTGTAGAGCCACCTTGAACCCGGGTACACAGCCCACTTTATTTTCAAAAATAGGAGCAAATTTTTGAAAAACGTCTTCTATAGAGTTAGCTGGCTGGAGTTGTAACACGCATGAATGCCGATTCTCTGCATCCAGTCGTTGGAGATTGATTCCCAACCCCCTGATCCATTGACGACCTAGGAGGGCATCATGACCTGTTGGCACAATATGGAGATCACCTGTGATCACTCTCCCTTCGTATGAAACATTTACTGAACATTTACCTTTTGGTGCAATAATGTTGCCTGAATAAGACCGAAAAAGTACCCTCGAATGTTCGATAGGAACATTCAATTTTAAATTGTTGAAATCATTTTCTGCTAACAAGGTAAATTTTGCTCCGGAGTCAACTTCAAATTGTTGAGCTTTGCCATTTATCCTGACAGATATAAGATATTTGTCAGAATCTGGAGTCATTTCGAACAAATCTACTACTTCATATTGAAGTTGATGAGGAATTATTTCGACTTTATGTAAATCTACTGACGAGATCGAACCGGAGTGGTCAACTTGAAGCGAATTTGCGGAGCTGCTTCGGAAACTACCTGTCTGCTGCTGGAGATTCTTCATCAAGGACGAAATACAAACCTTAGCAACGTGTCCACTTTTATGACAGGAATCACACTTAATTTTGTTCCTATTAATTTGGCAATCAGCAACTCTATGATTTTCATTGCCACATCTGATACAAAGATTTTCAATACCAAGAGCCCTATAATCTGGTGGACGATAACGGAACCGAGAAACTTTAACCGGACTAGGCGAACGAAATCGAGAATTAGAATATGAAGGATTTCTGGTATGACTTCGTGAAGTGCGAGATGGTTGACTGGAAATAGCATAAGCATCACTTGAATCAGAATACGGATTATGAGAACTGGAACGCTGGAGTTCTTTGCTTTCAATTTTTGAAGCTTCAAGGGCAGTAGCTTTACTTAGTATGTCATCAAATGAGGTAACATTTGCTTGTAAAATTTGTTCTCTTAGCCAGTCATCCCGAAGACCTCGGATAAACTGAGCTCGGAGAAAAACATCAGCGATTGAAATATATTGTTGACATTGACATTTAACAGAAAATTCACATTCAACTAAGTCACGTTGAAGTGCAGCAACGAATTCGGATATAGACTGGTGATCTTTTTGGTAAATATTCAAAAAATAGTGTTGAGAAACTACCACATTTTTCTTAGGGATAAGCATTTGCTTGAAAGATTTTATAAGATCGTCGAATGAAAGGCTTTTGACAGGTTTTGTAGGCCCTAAGTATGCTGCAAGACTATTGTAATGTGTAGAACCTATTGAAACGCACAATAATTGCGCAATTTTCTCTCTATCTGTGATACCCTTCATAGTATAATAGTTTTCAAATCGCTCCAAATAACATGAAAATTTTTCGCGTTTGGGATCGAAATTTTCGAATGGTGCAATGCTGGAAAAATTAGCCGGGGCGTTTGCAGTGGGTTCTGGACGTAGTTGAGCTGTGAGTTGAGCAAAAAGCGAAGCCTGTTGTTCCTGCAATGCGCCAAGTAGTAATTTGAATTGTTCAGCATCCATTTTGAAGTTGAATGGGTATTCTGGTAGGTATCTCAAATAATGTACATGTACTGTATCGATAAATACCCTAGGTTCGTCTTACCTTACCAGTTCTTGAAATATCAGCTCACGGTAGATAGAATAGCTTTGCGAATGTAGAATTGTTGCTCAATATGCGCAAATTGTCTTTTTTTCACTCGTCGCCAACTAAAATGTCTTTTCTATTTGTAGTTGAAGGATGCACGCACATAAAATATTACTAAACTTTAATATAAACGTGAGAATTAATACAAAAGGAAAACTGGTAAATTACTGGTAAATCGAACAGTCATCACGGTAACAATAATTCGAATGTCTATATGATCACTAACAACTGTTGGCATAGTAATTACCAAGCAAGGTAATAATATCCAAGTCACCACAATAAGATAGAGAGAAAAAAAATCATAATGAGGCATAATTGATTCATCGATGAAGTTATATAAAAATAATAATAAGGTTATTTTAGTCTACTGGTTGGTTATTTTGTATTAATTTCATTAAACCTCAAGGGATATTCATTTAAGTTATGTTTATTATCTGGGAAGGTGTAACTAGGTGTGCCTTTTTACATTCGACTATTATGTTTCAAGGCCATTTTGAAATAAAAACTCACTGCTTCATTCAAATTATGCATATTGCTTCCAAAAATTGTGGAAAAATCAATATTTGCAGATGTTTGCGGAATGAGCTGGTAGAAAATTCAGATTCAGCATTAAATTATGTAAAGAATGCTTCTAGTTTCGCGACGTGACGACTAGTGTTCTGGTAAGAAGAGATATAGGTACATTAAAAATTATTATTCAAACTTTGAAAATATTATTAGTTAAAAATTTTAGGAGAAACATCCCAGCCCAAGCTAAGATGATCAGAAAAATGGGAAAAATTAAGTATAAGATTTCTGAAGGATGATGTCCATGGAGGTCCCGCTTAGCATTTTTCTGTTTTTTGGTGCATTCAAATCAGGGCATTGAGTTGCACAGAGTGGGTTATTCAAAGTAAACATCGCAAATTTGAGTCCTTTACTTACCACCCTGGATGTTGAAGACGGTTTTTTTTTCTCGAAAACTTTTATTTTGATTTTTTCCAACAGAAACGTATTAGTCAAGACACTGTGCGCCGCACAGTGGGCTGAAATGGCATATTTTGTTCAAAAACCTGATTTCAAGGTAATCTGTCAAAATTGAAATGCATTTCCATGGTTTTTTCATTTTTTGAATCGAATAAGACCAGTTTCAGAACAATGCGCACAGTCGTTTTCAAGATATTTCAGTTTTGAGGCAATTTCAGCGACCGTGCTGAACTGAAAAAGTGAAATAATCAAAGTTTTACTTGTAAGTCACTCATTCCGTTTTTAAGGTTTCGAAAACTTGATACAGTATTCATCAATTAATATTAGTTTATTTATTTAATTATTGTTGTTGCTGTCTTAGAAATTGAGAAGGGTAAATGAGAGAAAAGTTGAAACGGGAACACATCCTTTAATATTGCTGTACTTTTTTCAATAGTATAACAAATGGTGCGTGGTAAAATAACATTAAAATATGAAAGAAAAAAACGCAAATTATGCTTCTTTCAAAATAAAAATTAGCCCACACTCGAAAAGAAATCAACTTTCTAAAATTAAAGAACAAAATATCTTTCTTAAAAACTTTTTTTTTTACAATATCAATTCCAATGCAGTATCACTGAGCGGAAGCTGTTTCTTCTTTGGTATTGGCCTCATACTTGTCATAAAGGTCATAGAGGCCTCATAAAGGTCATAGACATTATCAGTCCAAAGAGTGTTTACTTATTCGCAAGCTAACAATTGTTTGTTTACTCTTAAATGAACTGTGAAAAGAGTCGGAGGAAGTCGGCGATGAAACTGATGGAGAATGCACTTTAATACCTCACCTTTCTTAATATTTCACTGTCTCAATAAATGCCGGTAACACTTTTTTTTCCGGCCCTTCTCATTAATAAAAATACGTGATTTTTCAGCTTAAATTAAGAAAACTGTACATTTCTCGTATGATTAATATTTAAAAAATATATATAAGCCCCATTAACCGTTTAATAATAATTTAAATTAATAATTTAATAGTAATTTAATTATTAAAATATTTAATACACCATATCACGATCATAGGTATAGGCATCATAGGTACCGACTGACATGACGCAGCCGTGCGAAACTGCCTGAAAAAAAGGCCACTATCAACCTAAGTCGTTGGAATATTTGAAAATGTACTACGTACAACTATTCACTAGATATCTAGCTATGAAAAGATAACAAACCCAGCTAGATTGAAATTTTTTTTTTTTTTTTTTTTTTTTTGGGTTTTTGAACACCTCAGCCCACTGTGCGCCGCGGCCAAGGAGGCGCCGCGGCAGCAGGAAAGGTAATAAATTATGAAAATAAATTAGAGGCACATAAATCATATTTTTGAAATTGGGTACAACAGAATTTTGAATACTGCACTCCTTTGGATATATTTATTAAACGAATAAATATTTGCAATTGAGCAACTGGATTTGTGTATACCTAAACTGTTATAATAGCCTAATAATGAACTGCACTGTGTTGTAGGCCTCAGCTTTTCTCTTGTATTATCTGTGTATCCAATAGTGTTTGTGTTTTCCCATTCCCAGATTGGTTAATATTGGGTGGGAGGGTGACTATGTTGGGGGGGGGGGGGGGGGCTTACGAAATCTTGCGCCAACAGAGCACGCGACGGCTTGCCCTCTCCCTCTTTCTTTTTAGCGAAATTTCCCGAATTTTTAGCGAAAATCTCAAACCTAGAGAGTTTTCATCTAGAATGATTCACACACACACACACACACACACACACACACACACACACACACACACACACACACACACACACACACACACACACACACACACACACACACACACACACACACACACACACACACACACACACACACACACGCACGCACACGCGCACACACGCACACACACACACACACACACACACACACACACACACACACACACACACACACACACACACACACGCACGCACGCACGCACGCACGCGCACACGCATATATATATATATATATATATATATATATATATATATATATATATATATATATATATCGTACTTGACAAAACGGAAGTTAGTGAAAAAACGTTGTCTCCTCCCACGAAAAATGAAGAGTTACAATGTTAAATCGATTTCGACGGTAAGGCCATCATCAGCAACAAACAAAACTTTTTTCACAAACTTCCGTTTTGAAATGGGTTTCCACAACTTCGTCGCGAGTGATTTAGTTCGTATCGTACATTATATGGGTGTGATGCGTTCAACTCTAGGATTCGTTTCAAAATGTCTCAAAACGGATTTCAATTATGAACTTTCGAACATTTTCATTTTAAATTTTTTGGGGCCATTGCAATAGCTTCATTCTAAACAAAAATTCGATAAAATTAAAATTCACTCGAAAATACCTATTAAAATAAATGTTTAGAATCATTATGAAAAGTGAGAAAAATATGGATCAGCAGAGTGAATTATAGATTTGTAAACAATGATACTGAAAGGGACCATCTGTATCCTATCCCGCACATTCCCTGAAAATTACATCAAAATCAAATGTAAATTGGAGAAGAAATGCTCCATGCATAGATTTGAAATCCTTGTTCCATACAAGGATTTCACTTTTGCGTATGCGCTGCAGCTGCCAATGATGCAATCATGTTGAAATTGCCTTGGCGCGATTAAATCGTCTTTCCCCACCTATCCTCTAAATGAGCGAGATCTTACGATTAGATCGTGAAAAAAAGGTCCATTCATGCAGCATGATTATACGAGCGAATTATCGTTCTATATTATGTTACATTGTTTTGAATATTCAGGACTATATTTTGAGAAAAATTGTTAACTACCCATTTTATGGTTAAAAGAAAGTTCTAAATAATATTTGGCAATTCAAAAAAGATTTTGGATTTTAGCTTTTTGCAATTTTTGTTCATTTTTCGGGAAACATTAATTAAATTGAAGTACATTTTTCAGCAAATGTAAATGTATGTTTTAGTATTTTTTAATGTTCAAGATCTTTGTGAACTTCTTTTCACTGAAATTATACTGAAAAATATAAATTTGACGATTTTAGCTACTTTTAGTGATTTTTTAGCACACTTTTTGAGATTTGACCAATTTAATTTGCTCAAAAAATTCTCGCTAACGAACTCGTCCTTTCGTTTGATAAGCCTGATTTTTGGCGCAAGAATGACATTTTTATCTTAGTCCTAAGAGTTATCGTCCGAAGGACACACGACACATATGTGTAGTTATACATAAATTAATATATACCTACATATGAAAAAGTGTTATATATTCGTACATAAGTGAAAATAATTTGTCTCAGAATCTCTCAAAGCGCATTTCAGTGAAGAAAATTTTCGAAAAGTTTGAGTTTAAAATTGTTGGAGCCATTGCAATAGAACCAAAATTTGCTAATTATGGTTGATCAACTATACGTTTGCGTATGCGCAGAGTTAATTATTGGTTGTTGTTGGTTGGTTTGGTTGGTTATTATTGGTTTGTGAATTTCAAACAATGAATCAACTGATAGGGGACCATAATCTTAATATGTATCCTAACCCGTACATTCCCTCAACAATTCATCAACATCGGATGAAAACTGTAGAAACAACGAGATATTAACTAACAAGAAATGATTATTACGGTGGATTTGTTAAAAACAATTATTATATTTAATTTATTAAAAAGAAATTATTAGGTAGATTTATTACGAGGGTTTGTGGACGGACGACAAATACGTAGTACTGTAACGAAAGTTGGACTGGAGTTGGAGAGTTTGCTGGAACGAAATGGACTGAAACTTTAAAAGCCTGATTTTGATAATCCATCTCCCGAAAATAAAACCAATGCCTCCCCCACCTAGTTGTAGATCTGGTCTTGAAAGCAAAAATAGAACTGGCAAAATCAGACAAAGTTTATTATTTGCTCCCTAGAACTGCGACGCCGAGGTGGCAGGCGGGTCTAGGCGGGAACGGATGACTAGGGGATGTTTGGAGGCCTGTTTTTCTGCGGAGTTGTTTTCGTAGCGTCCCACAGTGGTCGAAATCACAACAAAAAAACCTGGCCAAAACTCTCAAAAGCCCTAAACTTCTGTTTTTCAATGTGCTGAACACGGGAAAAATTTTTTTTTTTAATTCTGGGACCAGTCGTTTTTATGGTATCGACTAATTTTTGGCTAAGATTAGGATAGTGAGGAGACCCGGTCCATTTGAGATTCGCTAGAGGTTCTGAATGATATGTGGGTACATCACCCACATATCATTCAGAACCTCTGGCACATCGCCTTTGAATTTTCGTGTTTTCTGACGTGATACTAATACGAAATTGTTGTAACCAGAATCAAAACCTGCACAACAAAGTAATTTCCGTTTTTTCTACAAAATCCAGTACTTCTTATTTTTATGTTTTCGAATTACAAAAATCGAACATAACCTTCCAATTGGCACGTATTGACAGCTGATCCAAATGGATTTGGAAAGCCAAATCGTTTTTCAAGCAACGAAAAAAAAAAAAAAAAAAATCATCACCCAACTCACAACTTTTTAGTTCATTGAAGTTAACAAAAACTACAAGAAAAAGCATATAAAAAACAGTTGAGTTCGAGCTATTTTTTTCAACTTTTAATAATGGTGGGAACAGAAGTTTTAAAACTTCGACGACGCCCTAATTTAGCGCCTGTCAGGAATTCGCATACTTGATTATTATCGATCGAAATACCACTTCTGAAAGAATCGAGGATAGTGCTCGACTTCACACAAGGCTAGGTTGGACGTTTCTTTTTAGGGCCCTTATTTCTGCGAGAAAATTTCATCACCGGTAATGACAGGGAAAGTGGTATGAGTCCCAATTCAGGAAATGTAAACTGCAAAATCACCAAATTAATATAAAAGTTTCCTTTCGAAAATGATTACTAAAATTGTTGATCAGGAGGAGGTCTTATGTTCTTTAGTAATTTCATGCACTGGCGATTGTGAATATTGCAATAATCAGGGACATTGACAATGTCTCATATCTCGGGAAGTTTCAGCTGCAACCGTTATAGAGAAATGGGGAATTCGCATGGTTATTTTGTATTTGTTCAATAGAAAGATCTGAACGAGAGCTTTCTAAAAAGGTGCTATATGATGGGAATCCGACCAGTAATAATGCAGTTTTTTTTTTTTTTTTTTTTTAATTGGATTTTTCTGCTCTATTGTTTTCTTGTTTTTTTTTTTACCTTTTCTTATCATTTATAGTTCTACTTACTTTAATTACTTTTCATGATTAGCATTGAAATCTGTTCGCTTTTGTTTTATTAGAAGGTTGAATTTATTTTCAACTCCTTATCTCCATTTTCACTTCATGAAACTGCCATTATATTTTTTTCATTTTATATTGATAGTATATAGTTCTATAATGGGACTAAAACGTCAGATATATTTCACCTATCTTCAATAATGGAAGGCGGACCTAATCGGGAATTTTCATGGTTATTTTTTACTTTCATAATAGAAAAGTCTGAACGAGAGCTTTCCAAAAAGGTTTTATATGATGGGTATCTGACCAGTAATTCGACTCTTGAAATTAATTTGCACTATGACGTCACGACCCCCGCCCGCCTGGGAGGAACCCTCAGATCTCTTGCACTACTAAGTCGCGCGTGATCTTTCTATCCGTTTATTGGCCAAACTAAACCGTCTTTTGAGCTGAACATTGGTACATGGGGGTTTTCAAGTGCGCTGAATCCGAATCAGACGGCAAAAGTGTGAAATTCAAACATTCCCATCCCAACCTTGCACAACCGGGCAGGATAATCTGCTCAAAGTTGGGGGATTCGGAAAGATTTTTATCACTATGGGGGCTATGAATATTAGTTTGCCCTGTTCAGGCACTGTGACTAATAGTTTGCCATCAAGGAAGGCTTAATGAATGGTGAACATTGATTCGTAGGTACACATTAAATTAAGAGTGATTAAGAAGAAGAAAGAGGAATTGAAGAATTGAAAGAGGAATTATTGAAGAGAGGTACAGGTTCAGTGAGAGATAAAACTGAAAATATGAAAGGGGGAAATATGGAATACGATGAAGTTTTAAATGACCGATATAAGTAAATCATAAACAGATAACGAGGGTTCACTCTAGAGACCTGAGCGATATGTTTTTTAATGGAACGGGCCTCAATAACTAGTAGACGGAAATTCCAAGGAATTTAATCCAATACGCGATTGATCTCCATCTTTGTAATCTTTTCCTAGTCTACCTATATAAGTAGCTGAAGTATTGCGTTCATTCTGGAGAGATGGGGAGAAAAAAGTTCGATAAAATCAAAATGTTTACACGCATTTTACGTTCTAATAGACCATTCTGAACAACTTTGGTTTCGTGTCCGTCGATGTGCCCGCATATCCTTATAACAAGCTTAATTTAATTTCTACAATTCCATCGGATTTGATGGCATTTTCAGGGAATATGGAGGTTAGACTGCAGGTAGTCCCCTATCAATATGCTTCACTATACGTATAGGCAAACGTACAATATATCAATATATGTTCCTACGGCCCTCTCGTCGGATCTCGATCGAACTCGAAGGCAGTCTTATCATTCCATACCCATATTCAGTCGTCATTCGGTCTTCGTGCAAGTAAAATCTCTCTCTGAGTCGCGTTTACTTATCTCCTGGAGCGTGATCAGAGAACCCTGCGTGAGTTCTTGTTGTGGGAACATGAATTGTAAAAGCTGTGCCGAATCGGCTTCTCCAAAAAAATGACTGCATTGCTAAAATTACTTCGCGGCCTTTCGTAACAAGTGCGCATTTATCAATGAGGATAATTTTGCGAAAATGGGCAGAATGAAGAAGACATGGTGTCGTGGAGCTGTGTGGCAAGGAGTTGTTTTGTGGGGCTTGCGTAAACCGAGCAAGGAACAATACGAAAAAAACCCTATGATCATTGATTCGTCTAGTTCTGAGGCAGATATCTACAGCTGGGCAACCCTCTGGATACAATCTTGGTCTTTATTGAAAGTATTTAGAAGAAACTGATCAGATAGCAATACAACGCAATCCTAAGGGAGGCTCACCGACCTCAGCCAAGAGCGCACTTGATGGAATCGATCGAAGAACACTCAGTATGATTTTTAGTGCTCTATATTGGATTTTGGTTTATTATTTCTAATAATAAGTCTTTGTATCGTATAGGAAAAAAAAATCATTTCCTCTCAAACTTTGTCACTTTACTTTTCAAGGTGCGTATATTCCATAACTACGTCCGTCTGCCGTCCGGGCCATAAAAGGCCTTTAACTTGATGAGAAAAAATCTGCACTTTCAGACACGGACTCCTCTTGGGGTCCTAAAGTCTATAATAATTATAATTGTGAGTCAATGATGATAATCAATGGTAATCAATGCTATGAGCTAAGAATGGGCCGAAAACGGGGTTTTATACATAGGATTTGGAGTAGATATTCTACGAGTATATTTAAGGATTATTTTTTAAGGGTTAAACGTATGATGGTTAGAACTTTTTAATTCTCTAACTTTCATAAACTGTTTGCTTCCTTCGTCAGGAGATAATGAAATTAATTTAAAATGTTGGAATTTGGTTTTTAAAGTGTTGTGTGTTAGATTGGTGATAATTTTCATGTATGTTGGAGAACAGCTACCATAAAAGTGTAGGTATTAGATTGGTATTTGGATTCAAAATGTTTCCGCTTCTTTAGTTGAGTTGAGCATTGAGATGTAGCTTCACTTACTTTACTACGAAGAACAAGGGGGTAGCAAGAGCTATAGCATTGCTCATTATGCATAGGAAACGAAGCATGTTTGAGCATTGAGAAGAGGGGCAATGTACCGATTTTTAAAGATTCTAAAAATCCTTTGACTGATCTAACAGATTCATCCAGAAGGTCAATACATACTAGAGAATCTTCATCTGTGCAATATACACCAAATATTTCCATCGCCATATTGAGTAATTTTCACTCTCTGGAAGGTATTCTTCAATTTCAGCCACATATAATATATATAGATATACGTAAGTGTACTGAGTATTACACCTTGGGCTAGACCCTTCCACGTCCTTCTTGAAGGGAGGAGAAGTCTTTCACACCATAAAAAATATATCGCTCTTTAATTAAGTGTATCAAGTTCGTAGAGCAGTTTTGATGTAAGCTGATATCTAGAAGTTGGGTACAGTTGCGAGATGATGACATAGTCATTGGCTGATGAGATATCCAGGAAAAGCCCCAAGGTCGAATGGTTTCTAAGTGAGATCATTTGACACGTCAGTAACTAATTCGTTAACCACTTCCACCGTCGTTCTATTAGCTCGATATCCAAATTGACTTCTCGGTAAACAGTCTTTTGACTCGAGCCACCACCACAGTCGAGCTAATAATTCTCTCAAAGGATTTCCTGATCCAAGCAGCCAAAGCTATGGGGGCGAAAGGACTTTAAAAGTATTAAAATTTAGAAATCGTTTCCCCGAAACAGATTTCCACGAACATATTTTCCACCCAGGGAGACATCAGAATTACTTTACTTTCTCAGAAAATCGCAAAAAGAATGAAATGAAAGTATCAAGTGATAAATTTTTAATGATGTCCGCAATGTGAAAACATGTCACCTGAATTCACAAAGGGGACACAGTGGTAGGTTATTCGTTTTTTGTAGGTTATCCGATGATGGTATTAATGATTAGCGTGTCATGGACGGCTTGGGGAGACTTGAGGTCTGATAATGAGACCAGAGAGAAAAACAACCGCGGTGTCATTGATCTGCTAATTAGGGAAGTTAATATGTCGCAGCTATTATCAATTTTCTTGGTCCGTGTTTCAGCCATTCCACTCTACTTAAATTCGAATTAGGTACCTTCGAACAGTTCAATTACAAGCAAACAATTATGAAACTCAAGAAATTATGTGCAACGAATTAAAAATATAAAAAGTTGTAAGTCATTACACAAAGGTTTATCATTTCCACATAAGCGCAAAACAGTATATTAGGTACGCACTTTTTTTTGCAAGAAGAGTGAGAAGAAAGGAAGTGCCCTTATAAAATGACCACCAGTTTAAGAACAAACCCATCAGGAAGCGGGTAGTGATAACGGAACAATCCCGCCGAGACACTCAACTCGAGCAACTCTGTGGCAGTTTTCCCTCACCACCCCCTGCATCATGATACCGTCGCGCCCAAGATCTTGATGCCGTTATTCGCCACCTCTTTTAGCTCGGATATTGCTTGCCACAGGTGTCGCGGACTTAGGTCGCCCCCCAGAGGTCCAATGGGGCCTAAATCCGCGCTACATAGAGAGAGGGGAGTGTGACAGTACCATAATAGATACCTACAACTCGTACTAATAGCGTAATGTGCTATGTTTGGAGAAGGTTGGTTTCCCAGTTCTCGGATCCTCATCTATCGCCAAACGCAGCATTCCAAGAACTCGAGAATGACGGGTTCCATCCGGCGCGAGAGCGATGCGCATTCTCTTGGATCTGACAGGAACTGTCACACAGGTCATTTACATCATAATTTGTTATCTTGGCCCACCATGTCTATGCTGCCACTGACATCCTGGACATCCAAGATTATGGTAGACCCATGGTCTTGTAAGCAATGATAACCAGCTTCTCATTTATACCCTTTCAGGTACATAGCGTAGCCACCTGGACTGCGTGAAAATAGCGATACTAATGGGGCTCAATGTCCTCTGAAGCTCATAATACCCGCTGGGGAGAAATGGGGGATTAAAAGCAAAGTAGGAGCTCTTTATTATTTACTGAATAATGCAAAGCAGCAGCAAACTCAGCAAATGAGCTGGTTTTGGGAGCAGTTGGTGTTGCTTGGTCGCACCACAACAACAGCAGTCTGGCGATATCAAAACCAATAGCAATGCGAGCAACCTCCCAGCTCGAGCCCATAAGGGATACAATACCGAGCCCACTGGCCTTTACCAGTGAGTGGATGTAGGCATTAGGGACACCGGTGGGAAGCCTAGCCAAGAGCACGCAGCAGAGCAAACTTCACGATCTAACTCAAGCAGCCTCCCCGCAGTAAGCCTGCCAAAGACTAACCCATAAGTTAGCATTGGCAGTACGTACGTTCAAAGGAGGCGCAGCTTCTGCCAATGGAGCCATGGTAACACGACCTGATGTTTTGCCAAGGTCCACACAGCTTGCGGCTATAGTGGCCACACCCATAAAGTCGACCCCAAGGCTCCCATTCATTTTATTACTATTCTTTTTAGTACTATTCAATGGTTAGATCAGATTCTGATTATCTCATGTTTATGCCCTGCACACACACACTATATATGGGTCATTTCACGCGAACGGCCAAACTTTTTTTTTTCGATATTTCTTAAAAGTTCTGATTTTCTAGTTGTTGTACCCCTTGGTAATACAAGCTAGGAGCCAAATTTTCAGACCCCTTCTTCGCCCAGCCTTCTCTCTACAACTGTCCGAAGTTTAGGGGTGTGCGCCAAACACTAACTTTTGTTTTGATTGTTCAACCGTTATTGTGACCAAAAAAATAAGTAAGGTGGCCAATTCTTATGGTAAATCGTTTGCTCTTTCTGGTAGTCACGTCTAAATGTACAAAAAGCGTAAGCTTCCTCATGAAAACTCAAAATAAAAACTTCTTTTTTACATTTCATCAATTTTGCATTTTTTGAAAAAAAATTTTTTGATCTTAAATCATACCAACCAGTATGTAGAATACGAGGTTAAGAGGACGTAATGGGCCAACAAACGGTTTGACGCCAGCGGTACTCAATGTACGCCCTGTACTCCCAAAAAACGTAAGCTTCCCCATGAAAACTCAAAATAAAACTTCTTTTGCACATTTCATCAATTTTGCATTTCTTGGATAAAATGTTTTTTATCTTAAATCATGCCTATCAGTATGTAGAATACGAGGTTAAGAGGACGTAATGGGCAGACAAACGGTTTGTCGCCAGGGGTACTCAATGTACGGCCTGTACTCCCAAAAAACGTAAGCTTCCCCATGAAAACTCAAAATAAAACTTCTTTTGCACATTTCATCAATTTCGCATTTTTTGAAAAAAAATTTTTTGATCTTAAATCATACCAACCAGTATGTAGAATACGAGGTTAAGAGGACGTAATGGGCCGACAAACGGTTTGTCGCCAGTGGTACTAAATGTACGGCCTGTACTCCCAAAAAACGTAAGCTTCCCCATGAAAACTCAAAATAAAACTTCTTTTGTACATTTCATCAATTTCGCATTTTTTGGATAAAATTTTTCTGATCTTAAATCATTCCTACCAGTATGTTGAATACGAGGTTAAAAGTACGTAATGGACCGCCAAACGGTTAGACGCCCGCGGTACTTAATGTACGGCCTGTATTAAAAAAATAAAAGAAAAATTGAATTTTCATGATAAAATTTGCACCTATCTGATGTGCCGTCAAATGTGAAGTTAGTTCTAAGCAAATTTCATAAACTGGGGAATTTCTAATGAAAACTCAATTTTGATTTTATTTAGGCAGTACAGGCCGTTCCTTAAGTACCGCTGGCGTCAAACGGTTTGTCGGCCCATTACGTCCTCTTAACCTCGTATTCTACATACTTATAGGTATGATTCGAGACCAAAAACATTTTATCTAAAAAATGCGAAATTGATGAAATGTGCAAAAGAAGTTTCATTTTGAGTTTTCATGGGGAAGCTTACGTTTTTTGGGAGTACAGGCCGTACATTGAGTACCGCTGGCGTCAAACCGTTTGTTGCCCATTACGTCCTCTTAACCTCGTATTCTACATACTAGTAGGTATGATTTAAGATCAAAACATTTTTTTTTTTTTAAATGCGAAATTGATGAAATGTGAAAAAGAAGTTTTTATTTTGAGTTTTCATGAGGAAGTTTACGTTTTTCGTACATTTAGACGTGACTGCCAGAAAGAGCAGACGATTTACCATAAGAATTGGCCACCTTACTTATTTTTTTGGGCACGATAACGGTTGAACAATTAAAACAAAAGTTGGTGTTTTGCGTGCACCCCTAAACTGCGGACAGTTGTAGAGAGAAGGCTGGGCGAAGAAGGGGTCCGAAAATTTGGCTCCTAGCTTGTATTACCAATGGGTACAGCATACTAGAATATCAGGACTTTTAAGAAATATCGAAAAAAAAGTTTGGCAGTTCGCGTGAAATGACCCATATATATATATATATATATATATATATATATATATATATATATATATATATATATATATATACCAATGGTTTTTCACGGATTAGGTCTTAGAATGGTCTGAAACGGATTAGCATTTGGGTTTTTTTCATGCTTTTTGTCCCACAACATATACTACACTAATCTCAATAGGCCGTCCCTCTTATACGAAGCCTTGCCTTTATGATCTAGCTTCAGAGGACCCCAACAGAGAACTCAAAATTGTGTAGGTTACTCCGCTTTGCTCTTTCCTTGAAGCTTTGGGGACACGCTCTTCTCTGTCTACTTGTCTTCCTGATTCAGTGTTTGATTTTGGCACTTTGCTCGTTGCTCCTTGACTCTGCAGGTACTCATAGGGATCCGTGTAGTTACTAATAAAGCAAAAAAAAAAAAAAAAAAAAAAAATGTTTTACGACAAGTTTGGGAGAGTACACAGAAACGAATGGGTTTATTTTTCCGAACAATCCACAACATGTGGTGATACATTGCATGGCAACAACAAACTTTGTAATAGAGCTAATGTAGCTAATTAATTTAATTTTACACTATATTAGGTGTATATACGTACTCGTACATCTACCGGAAAAGATTCAGTGAAAAAAACTAGGTAAAGCAAGCAGACGCCTGCTTTTATATTTATTTATTTTATATGATTTCATACAGGGTGTCTCGACTTAAGTAGGTAAGACTTCAGGATTCGATTCTACAAGTAATTTGCAACAAAAAGTGTTTCGTAGACTTTTTCTCTTAGGCCATCTACACACGAAGCTACCAGTTAGTAACTGGTTAGTGACGCGAATTACTAACCAGTTTACTTTGAGTCACTTCCTATGTAATTCAATGGGGAACCGCACACGGCGCAACTGGTTAGTAACTGGTTAGAAACCAGTTACTAACTAGTTCCCTGTTGACTCGCATGTCCAGTCACCTGTGATTCCAGTTACTAACTCGAGCCATGGGTGACCAACAAATCAACCTGTTGTTAGTGGGAGAAATCGAAAAACATCCGATTTTATACAATTTCAACCTTCCTGGATATTCAAGGAAACAAGAAACGGGGGAAACCCCCCGCAAAACAGGGGAAACCAATTTAACAAGTTCCAAATAACTTTGTTTACTCATTCTGTAGAATGCCAGGAATTTCGCATCAGATAAGTTTATCTCTTTTGAAGCGACAAACAACCTATTTTGAAAATTCTTCTCAAGGTATGGGTGTATCCAACAACTTCTGATTTTTCTTCTTCTCCTCCTTCTTATATAATTATACAATATTATGGTTTCGTCACCACTTGAACTATCCGACGTTTCTCCTACGATGTCCATGATCCTACTGAACATCAGAGATTTCGGTTAGTGATGAGTAGCCTCGTGTGTGGAGCCAAGTCACCAATCAGTCTGTAACTGGTTAGGAACTCGAGTTACCAACTGGTTGCGTTACTAACTAGTATCTTCGTGTGTAGAGGGCCTAAGAGGCTTCGTTTGCGAGTTATTTCTTTATTGAGATTTTTTCCGTGTTTTCGACCTTACGTCACAAAAACGACTCCAACTCCCCAATTTTCAGAGTTTTCTCAAATCTGAGGATACCGTTGGAAAGAGCGTTAAATTTCCTAACATTCTGATGTGAATTCTTTTTTTTTATTAGTTCTAGTTACTGAAAAAAGTGGCCAAAGTTCAAAATTTGAACAAAATGATAAAATTGTCGATTTTTCTTCGTTTTTATGCTTTCAGTATGGAAGTGATACACAGGGTCAGGTGTCAGGTTTCAAACGGTTTACTCAAAAAAAAAAAAAAAAAAAATTTTTATAGAGAAGTTCTGGCAGAATATAGCGTCTGAATGACAAAAAACGTGATTTTGTTGGTCAAAATCGACGTTTCATGTTTTTTTTTTTTTTTTTTTTTTGTAATATTTTATTATGCACAGCTGTATCTGATGATTATAAACCAAAAAAATAATAGTGTCTCTACCTAACTCATCTTCCATTTGCCTCATCTACTTGTGCGAAATTAGATAATTATCGGAAGGACAGTCGGAAAATATGATAATACGATCGGCTACCGCAGTCAATTCTGCTTCAAAATTATTCCTCGGATACTCATCTTTCATATGAGTAGGTACCTAATAATATGGGGTGGGTTGGCAATGAAAATGTTGTTGTGTATCAGAGATCGCTCGTGTTATACAAAAATAATAATTACTCATTAAAAATAAAAATAAATAAATAAAAAAATCAAAGCAGGTTCTCAAAGTGCCTCCCTCCTTCATGTATGCATAGGCGGCATCTCTTCCTCGCAGATCGTGTGACGTAACGTAAGGTAAGTGCATTCAGCATACAGGAAAGAGAGAGGCACTTTGAGAACCTGCTTTGATTTTTTTTTAATTTTTTTAAAGAAGAACCTAATCATTATTTTTTCATAACACGTCGATCCCTGCTACACAGCAGCATTTCCATTGCCAACCCATCCCGTAATTATTAGGTACCTACCTACTCAAATGAAAGATAAGTATCCGAGGAATCATTTTGAAGCACAATTTACTGAGGCAGCCGATCGCATTATCGTATTTTTCCGCCTGCTCCTCCGATAATTATCTAATTTTTCTCAAGTAGATGGGGCAGGTAGAAGGTGAGTTAGGTAGAGATACTATTATTTTTTTAGTTCATTATCATTGAATACAGCTGTGCATAATAAAAATTAAAAAACTAAAAACAGATGAAACAGATTTTGACCGAAAAAATCACGTTTTTTGTCATTCAAGCGCTATTTTCCCCCAAAACTTCCCTATAAAAATCTTTTTTTTGAATTAACCGTTGAAAAGCAGATAGTTTGAGGAAGTGTTTCCCGAAGAGCGCCCGCCGAAAAACTTTCATACTGAAAGCAGAAAAACGAAGAAAAATCGACAATTTTTTTCATTTTTTGTCGAATGTTGAACTTCGGCCACTTTTTTTACTAACTAGAACTAATCAAAAAAATTGGAATTTACGTAAAAAATATAGTGAATTTAAAGCTCTTTCCAACGGTATCCTGAAAGAGTTGAGAAAATTCTAAAAATTGGGGAGTTGGAGTCGTTTTTGTGACGTAAGGTCGAGAACACGAAAAAAAAAATTTAATAAAGAAATAACTCGCAAACGAATCCTCTAAAACAAAAAGTCTACGAAGCACTTTTTGTTGCAAATTACTTGTGGAATCGAATCCTGAAGTCTTACCTACTCAAGTCGAGACACCCTGTACATTGGTACGTATATCCTATGTCGCGTTTATCCTTTGAAATGAAATATATTACTGATAAAAACAAAAACAGAAACCATTCTTTTTTATTTTATTTTAAATATTAAGATTATTATTTTTTAAACATTTTCCATGTCCAACTCTATCTTGCACTTTTGCCTCACTCTGATGCGGACGGACGGATTTCTTTTTAACATGGATATATTATTTTAGGGTTGGGGGTCAGCGTTCTGTAGGTCGGAAACAACTGGTCATTTCATGGAAACCATTTTTATTTATGACGGTGGATAGTAGGTACATTTTGGCATACATTTTCTGCATATACAATGGTTCGAAGTTGTAGGTGTGCGTAGTATACCAAGTGTAAGACCAAATCGCGAGACCGAATTGCGAGACGGTTTTGCGACACCGAAATGTGCCACGAAAGTAGCGAAAAACAGTTGCTGTCCGAACTTATGGGCTCCACCCTTATCAGATGAATGAGCTAAATTCTCTTCTGTTCATACTAGTAACCTTTGATAGGGTGACTCTCTGGGACATTATGAGACGTTTAAATTGAAGGGCCGATTCCTGGTCGACTCTCCTGCGAAATTCGCTATGATTTTCTTTCTCGTTACTCATTAGTACTGCGCACTATGACATCTTTTCATCGAACGAATATATAGACAAGTTCAGAAGACGAGGTCCTAGACGAGTCTTCGTTATGGTTGGTATTCTAACTTTGAGATCTCATTATATTGAGATGGTGATATGTTTTTCGCCAAGAAAAGCAACTAAAAGTTCAACAACATCTTTTAGAGCTCAACTCATAAACTACTTATTGCAAATGATTACCTACCAATGCACTCTAATATATTTAACCAACGTTTTATAGTTATATACGTAGATTAAAATATATATATATATATATATATATATATATATATATATATATATATATATATATACATATACATATATATATGCCTAGGCATAAACCTCACCTCCCAATTGCCAAACATGCTCGGACCCATGACACCAACTTTGATGAGTGCTACAAGGTTCAAGTTGTCCGAGCCCTGCCCAACAATACATCGACATGTGACAGACTGGCCTGGGAGTCCTCCTACATAGCAGTAATGGGAGGATTACAAGAGCCAGGACTCAATAGGAAGAAGTGAACTCACCACCTGATTGTTGGGGGGAGCCCATCACAGCCCATTTGTGATTTTGCTGTGGGGGGCTTTCCTCAACAATTTAGGTACTCAAAACACCTCTTCATACATCACACTTCTTCCACTTTACACTCACCCTCTTTGAATTTTTCACCCCCTCAGGTATACCAAACACAAACACACACACACACACACACACACACACACACACACACACACACACACACACACACCCACACAAAATCATTCCAGACCATCATTTGTACCTACTCCTTCCTGCCATGCTTCCTCCACTCCTCATTCTACGACCCAAGAACCACCACACGGACAAGCAATACAGGAAACAAGAAGAATTTTCTACTACTTCTTCACTAGAGCTGACGACGCTGACACAGCGAAATATTCTCTCAATTTTGTAAGTTTATTTAAGTGTTTCCTATCTTTTTCCAACCTTCTGTAATATCTCAAAATAATATTACAAGTGTTTTCATTTTTCATCAAAACCTATTTGACCTTGGAAGGGTCAAATTTACTGAGGGTGGGGGTAAATGGAAGGGGTAATTCCGATAAATCATATTTTCGTTTTTCTCATTCTCTTTTTGGTTTGTTATTTCCAATTATAAGCCTTTGTATGTAATTGAATACGAGAAAAGGATTACCTTTCAAACTTTGTCACTTTCCGTTTCAAGGTTTTTTTCAATAATAAACCTGTTGGTCCTCGAGAATCTTAACACCTTTATCAAGTGACTAATGTGATCGCTTATTCATTGGAAGAAACTATAAGTTATCCCCTTCCTACCTACCCAATTTCTATCCTGTCTGAACTCTAATTTGAAGGGATAAAAAGGGTTTTGGCTAATAATAGCATAATTAACCGTTAATTTAGTTGAATTCATAAAAATCAAATATAGTAATAATATAGTTTAAAAAATTTACTAAATGTTGAATTTCAAATCTCCAAAAATCATAAAATATCAATTTGAATTTAGTTAACAAAAATTCTCAACAATAGTATTTTTTATGCCGCTTCCCACAACCTCTAGAACTGGCTGCAGATAGCGCAAACAGCAGAACACGAAAATCTCAGAATATATCAGACTTTAGAAGATCAACGGTGGCATTTTTCACCTCTCATTTGATCCTTTGATAGAGTATATCACCGAGAGTTTTACGATTCTCAGCGAGTGTTCCCGGAAAAAATAATAGCGACCATATTTCTACGTACAAGGATAAACGCGAATTTAAATGCAACTTGCCATCACCAGGGCTATGTCTCCTTGACTTCGCGAAACTCGAATAAAAGTGGGAAGCTATTCAGCCTCTAAGTATCACGGGTTTAGGTCCGTTTTATCAATCACATTTATCCAATGGATAAGGGATATCTATCTGAAGGATAGCGCTATCCTCAAGATAACACAATAGGGTGTGTTGATCCATCCCTAGTTAAACTATCTGGCGTTTTATTTTATCTGGTCCCTGGATGGCTGGATAACAATTATAACTGGAGGTTAATAATATATCCTAGAGCTTTCTAACCTCAAATAAGTTCATTTATTTACAAAAATCTTATTTAAATCTTATTTGATTGTCTTTATTTTTGTAACTTCCAATGGAATGGATATTTGGGGATTTGTCTTCAAATAGCACCAACGGCGAAGATTCTATCGTACCATAATTAGTTGAATGGAAAAGAAGACCGTATATACCAAGTAAGACCCCGTGTAGATCACCTACTAATATGGGACGATTGCGTAATGGGACGTTTATTGAGGTTTCGGTTGGACAAATATACCGTTCTTTACATTCTAACAGATCGAAGATGAAATTAAGTCCACAACTTACTGATCACAATAATTCATTCATAATGATTATATCATACATAATAAGATATGGATTTCTTCCTACGCATTATGTTTCTTTTAGTTGCTCTAGGAAGCTGGAAACTCCATATTAGCCCGATTTCCCCATTAGTGCTGCTCCCTAATAAATAAAATGGTATTTCACTTTAAAAAAAAAAAATTCAGATTTCAATATCAGAATTTTTGTATGTATTTATCTCTCTAGAAATGAACCATATAGCGAATGGCATAAATGTGGAGGTTTCTTATTTGCCAAGCTTGATAGCATGACGGAGACTGTTGTGTTGTGGACGTCAGACCCGGTTTTTTGGTTTATTATTTCCAACAATAAGCCTATGTGATCGTATAGCAAAAAATTTTTATAACACCCCCTCAAACTTTGTCACTTTACGTTTCAAGGTGCGTAGAATCCAAATTTGAAATGTCTGTCCGCCGTCCGCCGTTCGCCGTCCGGGCCATAAAAGGCCTAAGCATTTATTTTAAAAAACTCGTTCTTTCCCACATAGACTACATTTGGGGTCTAGTTGGTCCTAACGTTTAACCATCCCGATCGCTTTACTCGCATAGATGCTATGGGCCAAAAACGGGCGAAAAAGTGTCTTTTTCTGTGTTTCTCTGTGTCCTGGTGGGTGGGAGAGGGTGGGCGGGAGAGAGTGAGAGGGAGGGCGAGGCGGAGAGAGTGAGGGAGAAGGGAGGGCGAGGGAGTGAGGGGGTGGCGGAGGGAAGAGATGGAAGGGAGGGGAGGGGAGAGGGAATGTTGGGGAGAGGGAGTGAGAGGGAAGGGAGGGCGAGGGAGTGTGGGGGAGGCGGAGGGAGTGAGAGGGAAGGGAGGGGAGGGGAGAGGGAAGGGATAAAGCGTAAAATTATGGGGTCCTGGAGCTGTAATGCAGTGAACGAGTGAACCAAATATTGGAAGCGCGAAGCCCCAAGTTTCGATAGTAAATATACTATAAGTGAGGCTAAATAATTACGGTCAATTTTCTACGTAGAAGGTCTGTATGATACAGAAATAATAAACCTTTGTGTAATAATTTGCAGCGTTTTTTAATAGTCGATCCATGAAGAAAATGTAGCCCCTACTCTACTCTGTCGTAGCTCCATGTGTAAATCGCCCTTGTTTTGTCGCCTATAGACACCACTGAGGATACTAACGGCGCTATCTGCCAGACAGAATTTTTCTGAGGGATAATTTTATCCACTAGGTAATTCGGCATTGATGAACGACTCACATTCTTTATCTGGAGTATAGCTCTATACTTAGTATAGCTATCCTGCAGTTAATGTAGATAATTCATAAACCGGCCCTTAGTTGCGCAATTTGCCGCCAAGTAGCGTCCTGATATGAGCCGATTTTACTAAATAAATATCTCGTGAACGGAGATAGCTATTTGCGTTCTGTAAAAGCCATTCAGTTGTTTTGGGCAATATTGAATGCAATAACTACATTTCAGATTTTTATTATTCAAATTAGGGGTACTTGCAAACTAATAAATCAAATAAATCGGGGTTAGAGATCGAAATTGGAAAAAGTGGTCAAATGTGGCCGTGAAGCTTATAATGAAGATGCTGAAAAGTGTATTGGATTTTGAAATTCGATTGTGATCTCATCAGCATCCGTGTAAAACGGATTCGGTTAATTGCTTGGGTCAGTGAGAAAACTTCAATCTCGAACAGCCGCAGTATGGGATAGAAAAGGGCCTCACAAGTAGAAAAAGTGTTGATGGGGTATGCGATTTCTTAGCCAACTGAGGAGAATAATAGCATAGTTCGATTGCATTACTAGATTTTGGAAGTTCTAATCATTGGAAGGAAAAAAGCTCAGAAACTTTACATAATGAATCGCATTGTGTATGCCCCCAAAGAGGTAAAAGACTGTGTGTCCGCGTACATAGGAAACATACAATATTCCAATAATCCCCTGATGGTGACATATACCGCTAGTCACATACTTGAGAGAGTTTCTCATTCCACTTTATGTTGTATAACGATTAATTTGAGTTTTTAATCCATCTCAATAATTTACGTTATAGAAAATCAACCAGCACTTATCAATGGAGTATCAATGTTTCCGAGTGCAGACGGTAGTAACCAAATCAAAATCGTAATCTTGTTCTTCTACTGTTCAATACAATCCACTGGTAATATTTGGCTTATCAAGAGTTTCTCAACGCCTGAGGCCTACCGACAATTGTAATGTGAAGCTATGAAATTGTGGAGAAGGTAAAAGGAAGGTTTAGCATAGTAGTACAAAATTTATTAGAGGGACACTTGCTCACCTACCTGAGAAAATGTACAAAGAAGTGTGCCTATAACTAATCGGAAACAATCAAAGGACCATTGCGAATCTTTCTACTAGTTTCTACTAAAAGGATAGATGTTCTTTTGTGGTGTGGGCTGCTAAAGATATGCACGTGGAAGAAATAAAAAGAGACCAAACTTTTGGAAATCTAAGATGGAGATAATATTAACATTTTGTTATGTGAAGGTACTTTTACCAGAGATACTAGATCCGCGGCTGTCACGGTTAATGCCAATAAATACTTTTGCCATGAATTTACGACCCCTCACTTGATTATTTTATACCGCGCGCAAACCATTTCGCGAACGCGCAAGTTACAACTACCAAAGTCACGCAAAACATTGATTCTGGTAAACCCCAAGTGTGGTACATGAATTTTCAATGCTTCTCAACGCTGATTCATATGAAGCTATCCGTTTCTTGATTTTGTTCGATTTTGGCGGAATAATTGCCGAAATTTGGTTATTTTGCGTGAAAAGCAGTTGCTCGAAATGCCCGTTCGGTATTTTTAATTTTTTTTTCTTTCTTATTTTTGAGGAAGTTTTCGTTTTTATTTTCTTTCAACTTCGCCATATCCGGTCCCCCTCACGTTTGAGAAAGGAGGAGGAAAAGGGAATGGAAAATTCGGGAATTTTGGCTGAAAACGGCCCAAAATTGTTCAATTTATAATTTTCAGCAGAATTTTAGTTAAAACAAAATGATAAAAAAGTAACCAAGACATTAAAAAATGTTTGCATAAAACTATGCTGAATGGTGTATTTAAATGTCATTAATATTTGCTGAAAAATTGTGAAAACTGCCAAAATCTAAAACCATTTTTGAGGCGACGAATTTTATTTAGTATGAGTTGTTTGCCATTAAATGGGTTTTCAATAATTTATTTGTACTCAAATTGCTCAAATTTCAATACAATTTGAGCTTATTATAATACGATTGATAATTTAATAAAATTCGCTCATACGACCTTGCTGCATGTCTGGAACTTTTTTTTGGAGACACAGGCACATGTCCATGTGACCTCCTCGCTCTTCCATCTGCTTGATACTTCAGGATGCCTATTGAGGGAGCACCTTCAGTCCACTCCTCCCAGGTTTGTTATCTCTATCTCTATTATTTATAAGAATGAAACTCCGTCTGTCTGTTTGTCTGTCTGTTTGTCTGTCTGTCGTGTCTATGCACGGCCAAACGGCTGAGTGGGGGGAGTGTACGAGTGGGGGGATCTTCTTGAGATTTTCCGAAAGGTGGAACGAGCGAATTTAAAATTGTCTAATCCCAGCCGAACCATGGGCCGTAGGGCGGGAGGGGGGTCGAAGTTCCGGTTAATGTGCGCTTTTTGGACTTCCCCGCTTCCCCTACCCCTCTAAACGGCCGTTGACAATTCCGGAAAAATACGGGTTTCGTAGGTTTTCCTACGAGGAAGACGACGGCGCGATCGGATCGCGAAAAAAGTATCGGGAAATGCGTCAAAAAAATGCGAGAGTACGGACCCGTTTTCTCGAAAAGTCCGCCGAACAACTTGGTTTTTTCCGATTAAAATATACCCCATAAAGGTACGTTTTTCGGAACGGTTTTCGCTGGCGAAATACAGCTTTGGGTCCGCCGAATCTGAATCCGAAATCGGATATCGAAAAAAGTGACGTTAAGTTGGTCAAATCGCGAGCGGAAGCGAGGCGAATCGTTAAAATTACATTTTTAATCGACCCGGGCCGCCGTTACACAACGTTGCTTACCAGAAGGGACCCTCACAGGGGGGTTCCCATTTGCACTTCTACGCAATACCTTGCGAGCGAAGCGAGAGCCATTTCAACAGAATAAATACGGACTTTGTCCTACACATATACAGGTATACCTTGCGAGCGAAGCGAGCAACATCCCCTAATGAACTGTTCGTGGTTCCACATAGTTTTATAAGATTTAATTTGTTTGTAAGAATTTCCTACAGAAAAAAACGTCTGCCAAGTTGGGTGGGCAGTATACCTTGCGAGCGAAGCGAGAGCCATTTCAACAGAATAAATTCGGATTTTTTCCTACAAATATACAGCAATACCTTGCGAGCAAAGCGAGCAACATCCCCGAATAAACTTTTTGTGGTTCCACGTAGTTTTATAAGATTTAATTTGTTTGTAAGAATTTCCAACAGAAAAAAACGTCTGCCAAGTTGGGTGGGCAGTATAACTTCCTCAAGCGAGCGAAGCGAGCAGCATCCCTTACAGAAGTTAAACCTACCCTTAGGGATCTATCGTTTGAGAGCGAAGCGAGCAACATCCCCTACATGCCAGACTTTGCGAGCGAAGCGAGCAATATTCCCTACACGCCAGACTTTGCGAGCGAAGCGAGCAATATTCCCTACATGCCAGACTTTGCGAGCGAAGCGAGCAATATTCTCTACATGCCAGACTTTGCGAGCGAAGCGAGCAACATATCCTACATGCCAGTAGGTAAATAAAGACACAAATGGCCACTTCAAAAGGTCATGTAGTAAAAATTGTGAGTAAATTATTATAAAGAAATTCGGTCCTTATGGCTTTAAACAAGTTGCAACGGTTGCAACAAACTACAAGGAACGAATGTTGCTGAAACGACGGTGTTGGGTCGACAGTCCAAGAACCAGATTTACTTACAACATAGATAAGTGTTCGAAAAAAGAATTGCATATTTGAAGTAAGATGTTACTGGACGTCATTTTATCTGTTCAACAATTAATTTTAGCAATGGCATAGCAATCGACAGGAATTTGCATACGTAATTTTATATTTTTATAGTTCTTATACTTTTATAGTTCTAATGACGTTGCCAGATGAATCCTAAAGTTATTATTACTTAAAGAGTAAACAGCAGAGGAATCAAATTCTATCAGACTACTCTAAAATGAAAGAAACAAGTAGAAATGTAAATCAACTTTTTTGACTTTACTTGACACGTAAATGTGTAACTATACAAGGTGATCACACTTTTGGTGTGAACTAAACGTCCTACAACTCCTGGGGGTCGATTTTACTACTAATTTGCAACAAAAAGTGCCTAAAAGATTTTTTTTGAGGCATTGTTTTCGATTTTTTCATGATTCAAGATCATTTTCGTGTTTTCAACCTTACAACATAAAACCGGCTATAACTCCTTTCCATATTGAGTAAATTCAAATTTGCTGACACTGTTGGAAAGAAAGTTAAATTTCCTTTTGGATAGGCTATCCAACGTGTGAAAATATGTGGATTTAGTAGTCACAAATTAACACCAAAGTAAAAAAATTGTCAAAACTTGAAACTTTTGTATTTTTTAAATCGCAGCAAGGCATGCATAATCTCCTGAATTACGAAAAAAAACTTAACCCAAATCTCACCTTTCTAACGGTATAATACATTTTTATTATTTATTTATTATTTATTATTTATTTATACCAAACGGCTGAGTGGGGGGAGTGTACGAGTGGGGGGATCTTCTTGAGATTTTCCAAAAGTGGGAGCGAGCGAATTTAAAATTGTTTAATCCCACCCGAACCATGGGCCGTAGGGCGGGAGGGGGGTCGAAGTAAGAATTAATGTGCGCTTTTTGGACTTCCCCGCTTCCCCTACCCCTCTAAACGGCCGTTGACAATTCCGGAAAAATACGGGTTTCGTAGGTTTTCCTACGAGGAAGACGACGGCGCGATCGGATCGCGAAAAAAGTATCGGGAAATGCGTTAAAAAAATGCGAGAGTACGGACCCGTTTTCTCGAAAAGTCCGCCGAAAAACTTGGTTTTTTCCGATTAAAATATACCCCATAAAGGTACGTTTTTCGGAACGGTTTTCGCGGGCGAAATACAGCTTTGGGTCCGCCGAATCTGAATCCGAAATCGGATATCGAAAAAAGTGACGTTAAGTCGGTCAAATCGCGAGCGGAAGCGAGAAGAAGCGTTTAACATCAGAAATTAATTTTGCCGTGTTCGCGAGAAGGCTCTGGGAAGACGTGTTTGGGGTTCGAGCAGGTACTCACAGGGGAGTCACTACGCACTTGACTCATTTCAACGGAATTTCATACGGGTATTTCCCAACACCTATGCAGCAATACCTTGCGAGCGAAGCGAGCAACATTCCCTAATAAACTTTTCGTGGTTCCACGTAGTTTTATAAGATTTAATTTGTTTGTAAGAATTTCCAACAGAAAAAAACGTCTGCCAAGTTGGGTGGGCAGTATAACTTCCTCAAGCGAGCGAAGCGAGCAGCATCCCCTACAGAAGTTAAACCTACCCTTAGGGATCTACCGTTTGCGAGCGAAGCGAGCATCATTCCCTACATGTTGGGTGGGCAGTATAACTTCCTCAGGCGAGCGAAGCGAGCAGCATCCTCTACAGAAGTTAAACCTACCCTTAGAGATCTACCGTTTGCGAGCGAAGCAAGCAACATCCCCTACATGTTTCAATTGCGAGCGAAGCGAGCAACATTCCCTACATACCACAATTTGCGAGCGAAGCGAGCAACATTCCCTACATGCCACACTTTGCGAGCGAAGCGAGCAACATTCCCTACATACCACACTTTGCGAGCGAGGTGGTGGCAAGCGTAGCGAGCCGGAGCGGCTAGTCATTAATAACTGCAGGACGTGGGTTCGTTTCAAAAACTGATGGACGCATCCATTCGCCAAGTACATTGCACGTCTTCGAAATTCTATGCGAGCACATTTTATCAGCCTTGTAACAAGTATGTTTATTTTTTTTTCTTCGCCAATCAGAATAGATGAAGGCCCTGAGAAAATAAATGATTTGGAAAACTTCCAAGGTCGATTAAGTTAATTTGCCTGTTCCGGAGGTTAGACTGTATTATATATATATATACTCGGCGCTTCGCGCCTCGCCGGATCTTTTCTCTTTTCTACTGTGTAGAACACGAGGATAATTTGCTATGCAATTCGTCTCACGAGAAAAAAAAATAAAAAAATTTTCAAGCCTGGCTGGGATTCGAACCCACACCCTTCGTCACACGAAAAAAAAAAAAGCCTGGCTGGGATTCGAACCCACATCCTTCGTCTCACGAGAAAAAAAATTTTTTTTTTCAAGCCTGGCTGGGATTCGAACCCACGACCTCGTGGGTTCGAGTAACGGGACAAAAAAAAATTATTGGGGGTCAGCCTAAGAAATGCATAGCAATTAATATACCTATATATATATTCGGCCCTTCGGGCCTCTCAAGGGTCTCCGCCCCTTGACCGCGCCAGGGGGGCTTCGCCCCCCTGGACCCCCTAATCTACAGTCGGCGCTTCGCGCCTCGCCGGATCTTTTCTCTTTTCTACTGTGTAGAGAACGAGGATAATTTGCTATGCAATTCTTATTGTATTTTCTAAAGAAATTTTAAGGCCTGGCTGGGATTCAAACCCACGACCTTCGTCTCATGATAAAACAAAATAAAAAAATTTTCAACCCTGACTGGGATTCGAGCCCACGACCTCGCGCTTTGCGGTCCCGGACGTTACAAAAAAAATTGTTGGGGGTCGGCCTAAGAATTGCATAGAAATTAATATATATATATATTAAACGACCCCCAACAATTTTTTTTGTAACGTCCGGGACCGCAAAGCGCGAGGTCGTGGGCTCGAATCCCAGTCAGGGTTGAAAATTTTTTTATTTTGTTTTATCATGAGACGAAGGTCGTGGGTTATATATATATATATATATATATATATATATATATATATATATATATATATATATATATATATATATTAATTTCTATGCAATTCTTAGGCCGACCCCCAATAATTGGTTTATTATTTCCAATAATAAGCATATGTGATCGTATAACAAAAATTTTTTATAACCCCCCCTCAAACTTTGTCACTTTACGTTTCAAGGTGCGTAGAATCCAAATTTGAAATGTCCGTCCGCCGTCCGGGCCATAAAGGGCCTTAGAATTGACTTAAAAAATCTGTTCTTTCGCACATAGACTCCACTTTGGGTCTAGTTGGTCCTAACATCTCGCCAGCTCGATCGCTCCACTCTCATGGGTGCTATGAGCCAATAATAGGTGAAAAAGTGTCTTTTTTTTGTATATTTCAAGTTGTATAGAAATTGGAGATTTATGAGTGAAAAGAAAATGTTAGCTATTAATTTTATGGAAAAAAAGTACTTATTCTAAATGATACTCTTCTATTCAAAAAGAGATTTTGGATTTTAGGCTATTTTTTTCAATTTTATAGATTTTTTAAAACAAAATTTAATGAAGTTCAAGTTTTTAGCATAATTTCGTACATAAATTTTTGAATGTTCTATTTCATAGTTGATAAACTTTATTTGACCAATCTTATGCTAAAAAATATCAATTTAACGATTCTTAGCCATTTTCAGTGATTTAGTCAGCACATTTTTTGAAATTTGAACAATTAGATGATATCAATATACAGTATAGGTAACACTTTATGTGTTGGAAAGATGACTTGGTAATAAATAGTTTTGTTTATCAACTATATTAAAAAGCGTAAAATTGTGAGATTCCGCTGCTGTAATGGATTGAACCCATTTGTGAGGTGCGAAGCTCCGAGTTCCGATACAAAATATACTATAAGTGGCGTTTAATAATTATGGACCAGAGATCTACGTAGAAGGGCTGTCTAATAAGTACGTAAACAATAAACCTTTGTGTAATAATTTGCATCGTTTTACGTGTTATACCCATATAATACACCGCGGCACCATGAGGTGGGTACGGCGTTCCTTCGAGGCATGAATATATGTTTTTTTCTAGGTCATATTTGTGTGTTAATACCAACGCTTTTCCTACGCATATTTAATAACACATTATCCTCTCGACTTTTCGTACGTACTTAGATAATGATATTATTAAGGCAATAACTATTTGAATAGATAGGAGCTCAAATCGAGAAATATTACCATGCGTGTATTTTTATAGAAGTATAGCTTGTGGCAACTCGAAATAGGACACACCGAGGAGTCTGGACGAGCTTTATGACGCATGGAAGCCTACTAAAACTACGATCATACTCAATTGAAAAAATAATAAACCTTGGTGAAATAATTTGCAGCGTTTTTTTTTTTTTTTTTTTTTTTTTTTTTTTATGTCCCGTGACGCGAACCCGCGAGGTCGTGGGTTCGAATCCTAGCCAGGCTTGAAAAAAAAATTTTTTTCTCGTGAGACGAAGGTTGTGGGTTCAAATCCCAGCCAGGCTTGAAATTTTTTTTTTTTTTTTTTTTTTTTCAGGCTAAGAATTGCATAGCAAATTATCCTCGTTTTCTAGGCAGTAGAAAAGAAAAAAGATTAGGGGGGTCCAGGGGGGCCCCTTCATATATATATATATATATATATATATATATATATATATATATATATATATATATGAAATTCGGTGTAGGGCTCTTGAGATTCAGTTTAGGGAGAAAAAAAAACTCAGATTTCCATGCCAACGTTTCGTTCTATTTGTCGAACCTCTTCAGGACTTGAAAACGGGGATTGCACGTAGAGATGCGTCTAGATCGACACTCGTCGATGCGTCGAGATTGACACAAATTGACACAGATTGACACAGGGTTTATGTCAATCTCAATCCTCTGAGACGCATCTCTATGTGCAATAATTGCATGTAATCCCCGTTTTCAAGCCCTGAAGAGGTTCTACAAATAGAACGAAACGTTGGCATGGAAATCTGAGTATTTTTCCCCCCCCAAGACCGACTCTCAAGAGCCCTACACCGAATTTCATCTTTACATAGCGGTCAAGAACTAAGTCACATATATATATATATATATATATATATATATATATATATATATATATATATATATATATATATATATAGGTATATAATATGTATGTATATATATGTATATATTATTTCATAATTTTGAAAAAGGAAGCACTAAATAACTCAAAGTGAATCAGTTTTGTCAAGCAATTTAGGTAGTGATACATTCCAATTACCGGAACAGAATCAAATTTGTGTGAGGCCTATAAATTGGGCGGCCGTCCAATAACTGGTAGGTACTTCATGAATGTAGCTGTGTTGTAAAAGTTGGTCCGCGTCCAACTCACTGAACATCGAGCAATTCACCGTTCCAATATTTGGACATGCTTACTGTGAAGCCGATAGTAGGTGTATCTCGTATTTTCATACAGTGAAATACACTAAAATATCTCAAGATTGAAGAATTATAATTATTTCTTTCAGATAACATGTTTAGGAGTTGGGAAACTCTTATGACCGAAACAATGTTTTCTAACCAAAATCATAAAAAATTGTAGTTAGCTGGAACCACCTTACTTTTAGCACGTTATGAGAATATTATATCAAATGATAGCTTACAGAAATGTTTCTTTTACGGAGCAGACATACTACAATTTGGGAAGAAAAAAAGTATAATGCCTCGAGAGCAAACATATCCTTAGCTACATAAATGTAATAATATCCCTAACGTCCAACTTTATTGTATGTGTCCACCTATCGGTAAATTAACCCTACCAAAGTGATCGACAAAGAAATCTGATACATTTCCAAGTATCAAAACCAGTGGCAGCACGTGTCACGGATCTACTGGGAAGGAGGCGCTGAGTATACCACGGGTCGGTCTTCCACAAAAGGGGATTAGTTACTCCCCACCCAAAACATCCTCCCACAACGGTGGATTTCAATGGAAAAAGTTCACTTTGAGCGCAATGAAATTGTCAACTATCAGTTTTATGGTTTAAAAAAACGTGGTATTCTAGATATTATTCTGGTGTTCAAAACATATATATTGGTAAGTAATGCATGCATTACAGGGACGTGTCTCTGTTCCTAGTTTGTATATGATTTCGGTGATAAAAGTTCCAGTCATGCAGCATGATCGTATGAGCGAATTTTCTTAAATTATCTATCGTATCATAATATGTTAAAGTGTATTGAAATTTGAGAAATTTAAGTAGAGAGAAATAGTTAAAAACCAATTTTATAGCAAAAAAAATCTTGCACTAAATTAAATTTGATGATTCAAAGAAGATTTTGGGCTTTTGTGCAGTTTTAATAGATTTTTCAGAAAATAATAATGCAATTTAAGTGGGTTTTCAGCATAATTATTGTGTGCCATATTTTTTTAATGCCCTAGTTAACCATTGATAAATTTGTTTTGGCTAAAACACTGCTAAAAATATATAAACTGGAACATAATATGTCATATTATGACTGGTAAAGCAAGTTTCCCTGGCAAATTAAAATTTTGAATCCCTAATAATTGTTCGCGAATTTTTAGGATTTAAATCTATTCCGGACATATTAAATAACAGACTTATTTATGAACTCATTATCACCAATTCAGTGCATTTTGTTCGAATTTAAGAACGGATATTTACTTGGTATTTTTTTCATTGTTGAAACGAAATGCTAGTTTTATCGCTATTTTGAAGGACGTTAGGTACATCCTGTCTAAGAGGAGTATAAGTGGTGAGGTATAAAACTCAAATGATTTGTTGTGTAAATGTTGGTTATATAAATTGTTGTATATTGATTTGTTGTGTATATGAATATAGTACCATTTGTTTTACATTTTCCAATGGTAAACCAAAACATCCATTTCTTCCATAGCTCCTTTAGTTGTATAATGGACGGCAATGGGTTACAGGAGTAGTCACTGTACATATGTGGTTGTTGTGAAACAACTCGGTAAAAATTGACTATTTTGCATCGCCAAATCTACTTTAATTATTCTGGACGTCTTAGACGCTAACGTTTACGATATTCACATTATGATTTTCGGCCTCCCATCATTTAGCAACGCTCAAGTTGAAATTTACTGTCTGCAAAATAAATGTTAACTATTAATTTTATTGCTCAAATTCGTCATATTGTCTGCAAAAAATTGTTAACTATCAATTTTATTACTGAAAAATTTGTTCTAAATAACATTATATTATTTAAACAAAGATATTGGATTTCTAGAATTTTTTACATTTTTATCGATTTTGTAGCACATTTTAATGAAATTTAATTACAATTTTGAGCATCGGTTTGAGCTTTAATTTTTAAATTACCAACTTCATAGTTGATAAACTTTATTTGAGTAGTTTTATGCTAAACAAAAATAAATAAATACACCGATGTTTAGCCTTTTTAGCGAATTTTCGGAGAAAATTAAGCTATTGCTCTCGCCTCAAAATTTGTAGCATGTGAATTTTTGAAAACATTTTATGCAAAATTCTGTTTCAGGCTATTCTGAATCATATTCTGAAGTTTAACGCATTTTTTTTTATGTATGTATGTATGTATATATGTATGTATGTATGTATGTATGTGTCATTCCAGTCGATAACTGTCCGTAGAATTGTGCTAGAGACTTCAAACAAATTTTAAAATGTCAAGGACACAAAACGAAAGTTCAAGTTCGTTGGCCAGCATGATCGGATTACATCTTCGGGTTGAAATTTTCAAAAATATAGTCAAAAATTTCAAAATAGCCTATTATTTGCGATTTGTTGTGCGAAATAATTTTTTCAGCATACTAACATGTGGTATATTCAGAATCAGCGTAACATTTTCTATAAGAATATGTATCAAGTTTTCAAAAATTCCAAAGTTGAAAAATCAGTCAAAAATCGAAATAATGCCGTTCGCTAGTTATAAAAATCGGTAATAAAACTACAAGATTAGTTTAATTATAATAAAGTATGAGTACCTCCTAATTATTTTTAATAATTTGATTCCATGTTTGTCTATCAAAATCATAAACTAAAATTTCTCTACACGATCAATAGCGACTGAAATGTCGAAGATTTCTTCGAAAATTCGCTCATGGGGTCATGCTGCATGACTGTACTTTTTATTTTGTCATTTTTTGTGATTTTTTTAAGTACATTTTTTGAAATTTGACCAATTTATAGTGCTCAAAAAGTGTTGTCCAACGAACTCATCCTTTCTTCTGAAATGCTTGATTTTTTGGCGAAAGAAGTTTTTATCTCAATTCTATCGAGAGTTATCGTCTGGAATGACACATACATATATATATATATATATATATATATATATATATATATATATATATATATATATATATATATATATATATATATATATATATATATATATATATATATATATATATATATATATATATATAGTTTTGATGAAAAATGAAAACACTCGCGTGTAATATTATTTTGAGTATTACAGAAGGTTGGAAAAAGATAGGAAACACTTAAATAAACTTACAAAATTGAGAGAATATTTCGCTGTGTCAGCGTCGTCAGCTCTAGTCTCTAGACTAGAGCTCTAGTCTAGCTTGGTTATAAAGAGGTTTGGGAGATATGCAAGTGTTACCATTCGATTCAGCGTAAAGAAATACGTAGAAACCGACCCCAAACTCGTATTTTCATAGAATTGCAATTAAAAAAAAAAAAAAAAAACACTAGATTTCATTTAAAAAACAATATTTTCCAAATTAAAACATAGTTTTCTCCCCCAATTAGCAAAAGAAAAGACCACACTGTTAGAAAGGTGAGGTCTCGCCGCAGTTTTTCCCGTCACCGGGAGTAAAATTCAATGGGACTTCCGAGCTATATAGCGCTTCAAATTTTGACCGATTTCTTAAGATTTGTCAAATTTCAACTTTCAGCCAGATTTCTCTCCCATTAAACCTGCTTATAAAATTTTGAATTGGAATCAGGGTGGTAGGAAATTTAACGCTCTTTCCAACGGAATACTCATTTTTTAATTTTCACTGTCATTTGAGGGCGTTATGGTTATTTTAGTGATATAAGGATGAAAACACGAAAAAATCTTAAATATTGAATTACTCGAAAACTAAGCGTTTAAAAAAATCGTTAAAAAGCACTTTTTGTTGCAAATTAGTTGTGAAATCGATTCCTGGATTTTTGAGCATTAGGTTTAATACACCCTGCATAAAAATGACCAAATTATTAGGAAAAAAAAAATCGATTGAGAATTGTTGACTGGGCTTCGCTTGAATTGGTAACGACCTCCTCCCTCCACTATCTAACTTTAAATCCGTAGTTCCAAAGGTTTTTTGCTCAACTTGGTCAGCATTAGGATCGGATAAAATAAGAATCACGAAAATAGGCTGAGAAATGTAACCTGGACAGCGTCGACAATATTAGTCGGTTTACCCTCTCCAAATTCAGGATTTCCAAGGTTTGTTGCATAACTAGACTAAAAAAGTTTCAATTATGCAGTATGATCGCATGAGCTAGTTTTCGTAAATTATCGTACTAAATTATGTTTCGCTGTTTTGAAATTTAAGCATTCGGGGTGCAAATAAATTGCTAACAACAATTTCATGGCAGACAAATTCTTTCCCTACTATCCTGCGACAGCTTCACCGGCTGGAGTTTCCCCGGTGCAACTATGAGAGTCCCGGCAACATGCGATAGTGTATCTCCAAACTAAATGGCCAAGCAACCTCGTTAAATAAATACAGATGGGTCCACATAATACCAAAGGTGTGGTTGTGCATTACCCGTCCCCTCTCATGAACAGCATTCTGCTACTTAAAAAACGTTTTGGATTTTTACTTGGCTTTTTACATTATTTATCAATTTTTCGGCAAATAATTATGAAATTTAAGTACATTTTCCTCAATAATTTTGAGCACAAATTTTCAACGAATTTTCGTAGAAAGTGAAGCTATTGCAATCGCTCGGAAAAATTAAAAATCAAATTTTGTTTTTAAATTTATAAATTGAAATCCGTTTTGAGGCATTCTGAAACGATTCCTGAAGTTTGCACTTTTTCATATGTACATATATATAATTGTATATGTAAATATATATAATTTTATATGTACATATATATATAAATAAATGTGTGTGTGTGTGTGTGTGTGTGTGTGTGTGTGTGTGTGTGTGTGTGTGTGTGTGTGTGTGTGTGTGTGTGTGTGTGTGTGTGTGTGTGTGTGTGTGTGTGTGTGTGTGTGTGTGTGTCTAAGAAGTAAAACAGGTCACTTTTCGAAAATCATTGTTTTTTTTTAACGCTGATAGATCCCAGTAGTTGGACACATGAATTTTTGCAGGAAAGCCTTCTGAAATACTGTGTGTGTGTCATTCCAGACGATAACTCTCCTTAGGATTGAGATAAAAATTCCGTTCTTGAGCCAAAAAATCAAGCTTTCTAAACGTAAGGATGAGTTTGTTGGCCAGAATTTTTTGAGTACATTAAAATGGTCAAATTTCAGAAAAAGTGCTGAAAAAATGACTAAAAATAGCAAAAAACTCAAAATTGGCAAATTTATTATTTTTTTGCAGAATATTGCTCAAATAAAGTTTATTAACTATAAAATAGAACATAAAAATGTATGTGCAATATTATACAGGAAAATGTACTTAAATTTCATTAAAATGTTCTAAAAAATCTATATAAACTCCAAAAAAGTTTAAAATCCGAAATCTCTATTTGAATCGCAAAATATTATTTATAACTAGTTTTTTGCCATAAAATTGGTAGTTAACAATTTATTTTCACTCAAAGCCCTTAATTTTCAAAACAATGTAACATAATATAGTACAATAATTTACGAAAATTCGCTCATACGATCATGCTGCATGACTGGAACTTTTGTGAATAAAATCATATCCGAGGAAACCGTTGAAAAGAGCATTAAATTTCCTATCTTGCTGATGCCAAATCAAAATATTTCGCTTGACTTAAAAATCAGGCTGAGAAGTAAAATAGGTCACTTTTCGAAAATCATTGGTTTTTTTTTAACGCTCATAGATCCCAGCAGTTGGACACATGAAGTTTTGCAAGTAGGCCTAAATACTGCGCCAACAGCTTTCCAACGGTATAATTAATTTTTATTTCACTTTCTTACTTAGGGGAGAAAAGTATGTTGTATGTTGAAAAAGATGGGTTTTTCTATGAAATAGAGGGTTTTCGTGGAAAGTGACCTTCTAAGAAAATACTAGTTTTGGGTCGGTTTCTACGTATCTCGTATTTTTCCACGCTGAATCGAATGACAACACTCGCAAGATCTCTCCAACTCCGTTACAACCGAGTTTTACATTTTAACTAACGAGTTTTTAGTTCATTTGTTATGCTCAATTTTATGTGTTTTAAGCGCGAAACTTGTTAGTTACAGTGGGAAATTCGGTTATAACGGAGTCGGAGAGATCTGCGAGTGTTACCGTTCGATTCAGCGTGAAAAAATACGTATAAATCGACCCCAAACCAATATTTTCTTGGGAGGTTGTTTTTCGCAAAAAACTTCTTTTTCAATGAAAAAAACCACGTTTTTCAACATTCAAACATACTTTTCTCCCCTAAGTAAGAAAGTGAAATAAAAATTAATTATACCGTTGGAAAGCTGTTGGCGGAGTATTTAGGCCTACCTGCAAAAATTCATGTGTCCAACTGCTGGGATCTATGAGCGTTAAAAAAACCAATGATTTTCGAAAAGTGACCTATTTTACTTCTCAGCCTGATTTTTAAGCCAAGCGAAATATTTTGATTTGGCATCAGCAAGATAGGATATTTAATGCTCTTTTCAACGGTTTCCTCGGATATGATTTTATTCACAAAAGTTCCAGTCATGCAGCATGATCGTATGAGCGAATTTTCGTAAATTATTGTACTATATTATGTTACATTGTTTTGAAAATTAAGGACTTTGAGTGAAAAGGAATTGTCAACTACCAATTTTATGGCAAAAAACTAGTTCCAATCAATATTTTGCGATTCAAATAGAGATTTCGGATTTTAAACTTTTTTGGAGTTTATATGGATTTTTTAGAACATTTTAATGAAATTTAAGTACATTTTTCTGTATAATATTGCACATACATTTTTATGTTCTATTTTATAGTTAATAAACTTTATTTGAGCAATATTCTGCAAAAAAATAATAAATTTGCCAATTTTGAGATTTTGCTATTTTTAGTGATTTTTTCAGCACTTTTTCTTAAATTTGAACATTTTGAAGTACTCAAAAAATTCTGGCCAACAAACTCATTCTTTCTTTTAGAAATCTCGATTTTTTTGCGCTAGAACGGAATTTTTATCTCAATCCTAAGGAGAGTTATCGTCTGGAATGACACACACACAGTATTTAGGCTTGCCTGCAAAATTCATGTGTCCAACTACTGGGATCTGTGAGCGTTTAAAAAAATCAGTGATTTTCGAAAAGTGACCTATTTTACTTCTTGGGCTGACTTATCCCCCGTTTAAGCCAAGCGAAGTATTTTGATTTGGCATCAGCAAGATAGGAAATTTAATGCTCTTTCCAATGGTTTCCTCTGATTTGATTTTACTCAAAAAATTGAAAAAGTTATGGCCGTTTTAGTGTCATTAGGTCGAAAACACGAGAAAAAAAATTTTAACTGTAAAAAAACTCGGTTTTTTAGGGAAGTGATAAAACAATTGCTGAGAGACACTTTCGATCAGAGTTGTGAAATCGAACCCTAGCTGGTGGTCCAACCTTTATGTTTACACCCTGTATTCTTCATCTCTCACTCACTGTGTAAAACCAGCATGTAACTGTATCGGGACAAAAATTTTGTGCAGCCATTCAGCAATCAAGTTGAAGGGATTTACATAACAGATCGATTTCCTATCCGTACGATCTAACTGGTAGTAGAACAATAGTAGCTGATGATGCTTGATTATCAAGAAAACAACGAGTTTTATGCATTTTATAATTGTATTTCATTATTCCTTAATGCCTATTAGATTATTGGTTTATTCGAGTTTTCGATGCAATGACGAAGTCTCAAGTAGAAAATACGAATTACATTCTCAGAAATCGTTCAGCAGACCCTGCAATTAATCCTTTTCCGGCTGGTACTTGACGATCCATTTTGAAATTTAACCAATCATAATTTCCTGTATTTGAGTCCTAGGCGAGTACTTTGTTAGTGAACGTGTCGAGAAAGAAAATATTAGCTAGACGTTAGCATCATATGCTGTTTATTTCGACATCTGGTTCAAATTGTGAAAGATTTTCAAGTTTCGTTGGGTTATAGTGAATTATGCACTTTGTAAAACTTGGAATTTTAATTTATCTGGATTTTATGTAATGAGCCAAATGAGTGACTGGTGCTTCCATACGGTCTCCCTTTCGTCTTGTTATTGGAAACCGTGATGATAATTTTTACCAGTTCGATCCAAGTGGCTTTAAGTATAATTTAATGTTGATAGTGGAAGACTGTGTGTTGGCTGCATTGCGACTTACTGGTTCATGTGCCATTTCTACTCAGTTCCGCATGCGGTGCTACAGTAGGCATTACCTTAGTTTCCATGTCATGAAAAACCACGCTAGGTGCTTTTAAAAGTGAATCACAGAACTACGTTTTCAATGCGGCGGTGATATTAAACTTAATATACAAGGTTACATAAGTATATATTTATTGAATAGAGTAATATTCATTAGAGACAAATGCACTCATCCGAAGCGAAGCATAGAAACACAGAAGCCTTCAAAAGCTTGAAGGAGGAAAGTGTAATGCAACAAGACCCAAGAGAAGTCTGGAGTGGCCGAGGTCGAAGGACCTGTGATGAGGCGAGCAGGCAGCAAAAGGATAGAACAAAGGAAGAATGAAGAGGAAGAGAATGAGGAAAAGAGAGCGATAGATGTGCGGGGGGAGAGACAAACAACAGGTAGTCGAACTCCAACAAGTTGAGCGTTCGATAAAGGCTCGTAGTCGAGCTAGGTAGCTCTCTAATGCATCAAGAAGTGATAGAACTACCACCTCAGCATTCCGTAGAGATGCATAGCGCGCCAAAGGAATTTATTTTGTTATATTTCGTAGAAATTTCTTCCTTGTCTGTTTTTGTTTTTCGTTTGTTTCACTTTTTATTTTCAATTTCGTTCCTTTGGCGTGAAGTAATTTATTCATTTGATTTGTATTATTCGTTTATTAAAATGGGTAGTCGAAAAACATATGTACTTCGTGTCTCGAGTTCTTTTTATGTACACTGGAGCCTGAAGATAGGTACGTAGAGGAGCAATGAAGACGAAGAGGAAGGCTTAATATTGGTATAACTAGGGAAATACCTTACGATGAGTTTAGGAGTGGAGAGGAGCAGTATATTCGCCCGTGTCGAGGCTACCTTTCCAACTGGATACTGGAACTCAGCGGGGGGTTCCGACGGCGGAGGGTGGCTGTGCCCTATGCGCACCCATACCGGCACACGCGCACAACCTTGTCGACCTCAAGGTGAGCCCCGGCGCGCGCGTCCGTACGCCGTCGTCATTTTCGTATTATGGCCCATTCGAGTGATAGAGGCTGCGGGAAGGGCGAAACGTTGATCGCCCAGCATCTTTTAAAAATGTATCCGTAATTCGATCTGAAAAGACTCGCTCAAAAATTAAGGAGGAATGATTAAACGAAGATACCCGAATATCCGATTCATCGTGAGTTTCACGATTTGGTAAGTTTGGACGGAAGGTCGTTGACTCCCAGCGCGATTGATTTCTACGGGGGATCCTACAAGTGGTGTTCCACCAAAATATTTACTTTTCCGTTGTCTCTGGATGACGGTTTGTCGACTCATAGCGTGGTCTCTCCTATTAATACTGCTAGGAAGGGGAATCACACAATTTTCTCGGAAATCACGCTCGCAGTCCGAGCGCGAAGGTAGGTATAGAAATTAATCAGCTTAATCGATCTCGTGGAGTCATTCAACACGTATAGGGAGAATCTCACTAATGGGGAAATCATCACATACTAATAACGCGGAAAATCGATGGGCTTTGTATGTTGAATTCCATCGGCTATCGCCCAACACCTGTCTCGTATCCGTCAGTCGATTCTCGGGTTATTTAGGGATCTTCCATCAAGACGATCCCACAATCCAGAGTAGACAACAGAGCGGGCTTGATCAGTGATCAGTATTGTAAATATATATTGTAAATATGTATAGTAAATATTAGTCACTCAACCAATAAGCCGATTCTGACCATATCAATAGGTGGTGTTGGGACATGAATTGTATGTCTTCGTAGAATGTACAGTTTTCTTCGACACGCATTGCAACACCATTCGTCCGCTTGTTATGAACGAAATTAATCACCTTTTGTATTCGAATTACTAGCAGCTGTCTCACCAATGGATTTTTTTTCTAATATATTTGAGACTCCCCGTGGGGTTCGTGAGTTGGAATATTGATCTTTACTCAAGCACTTTTCGTAATAAATCACAGTCCTGAAACGAGTGATTTATGGAAATCGCTTCTTAGTTCTCATTATTTTAAATGAAAATCTGATATTATGTACAAACCAAAAGTATTGGGAAAACAAAATGGTGTCCTCCAAATTCAAAATTTCCTTAAAGGTCAGAATTTCAGATATTTGAGAAAAAAATAATAATCGTTCAGTCTGATATTTCTGTTTTCAGTAAGTAAAACTGTGTTTAGTAACGTTTGTTAATGCAATTGTTAGCGATAGTGACGAATAAATCCAGTTATTTCCCCCATTAGGTTTTTCTATCCACATTGATGATTTTTGGTCCCTCCCATAACAATAATGCATTTTTTCTTAAAATGGTACGGTTATGATAATTGTCTGTTTGAATATATAGGTTACTAGCCGCTCCGGCTCGCTACGCTCGCCTCCACGTCCAGCCGGGGGGCAAGCCCCCCGGATCCCCCATTAAATTGCTCGCTTCGCTCGCAAAGAGTGGCATGTAGGGAATGATGCTCGCTTCGCTCGCAAAGTGTGGCATGTAGGGAATGTTGCTCGCTTCGCTCGCAAAGTGTGGCATGTAAGAGATGTAGCTCGCTTCGCTCGCGAACGGCACATCCCTAAGGGTGTGTAGGGCATGTTGCTCGCTTCGCTCGCAAACAAAAGCCCTGGCACCCCCCCATCATGTTGCTCGCTTCGCTCGCAAGGTGTGTCTGTACACATGCGATGTATTACAATTGAAACATGTAGAGGATGTTGCTCGCTTCGCTCGCAAACGGTAGGTCCCTAAGGGTAGGTTTAATTCTGTAGGGGATGTTGCTCGCTTCGCTCGCAAACGGTAGATCTCTAAGGGTACGTTTAACTTCAGTAGGGGACGCTGCTCGCTTCGCTCGCTTGAGGAAGTTATACTGCCCACCCAACTTGGCAGACGTTTTTTTCTGTTGGAAATTCTTACAAACAAATTAAATCTTATAAAACTACGTGGAACCATAAAAAGTTTATTAGGGAATGCTGCTCGCTTCGCTCGCTTGAGGAAGTTATACTGCCCACCCAACTTGGCAGACGTTTTTTTCTGTCGGAAATTCTTACAAACAAATTAAATCTCATAAAACTACGTGGAACCACGAAAAGTTTATTAGGGAATGTTGCTCGCTTCGCTCGCAAACGGTAGTTCTCTAAGGGTAGGTTTAACTTCTGTAGGGGATGCTGCTCGCTTCGCTCGCTTGAGGAAGTTATACTGCCCACCCAACTTGGCAGACGTTTTTTTCTGTTGGAAATTCTTACAAACAAATTAAATCTTATAAAACTACGTGGAACCACAAAAAAGTTTATTTGGGGATGGCTTCGCTCGCAAGGTATACCTGTGTAGGAAACAACCGGAATGAGTCATCGACTCCCTTCAAGACTTAACTGCGTAGGCTAAGTGCGTCGAACCATTGTGAAACGGGCGCCCGGGTCGAATAATTTCTCATATTAAACGGTTCCTCTCGCTTCCGCTCGCAATCTGACCGATTTGATCAGCTTCGGCGGACCCAAAGCTGTATTTCGCCCGCGAAAACCGTTCCGAGAAACATACCTTTATGGGGTATATTTTAATCGGAAAAAACCAAGTTTTTCGGCGGATTTTTCGAGAAAACGGGTCCGTACTCTCGCATTTTTTTAACGCATTTCCCGATACTTTTTTCGCGATCCGATCGCGCCGTCATCTTCCTCGTTCAAAAACCTACGAAACCCGTATTTTTCCGGAATTGTCAACGGCCGTTTAGAGGGGTAGGGGAAGCGGGGAAGTCCAAAAAGCGCACATTAATTCTTACTTCGACCCCCCTCCCGCCCTACGGCCCATGGTTCGGGTGGGATTAAACAATTTTAAATTCGCTCGCTCCCACTTTTGGAAAATCTCAAGAAGATCCCCCCACTCGTACACTCCCCCCACTCAGCCGTTTGGCCGTGCATAGACACGACAGACAGACAAACAAACAGACAAACAGACAGACGGAGTTTCATTCTTATAAATAATAGAGATAGAGATAGAGATAAAGAAAAGATATACAGGGTTTCCGGGAGAAGGCTTACCCCGCTTCAAGAACAGATACGACAACACGATTTTGAATAAAAGCCTAGTAGAGTTTTTTATTTAATAGTTTATTTGTCCAATATGGCTTCCTAGTCTATCTAGACAGAGAAGATTCGGGTTTTTTTTTTTTTTTTTTTTTTATTTTATTATTATTTTTTTTTTATTTATTTTTTTTTTTTTAATTTATTTATTTATTTATTTATTTATTTATTTATTTATTTTTTTTTTTTTAACTGGACCGAAAATGGAGTAAAACACGCCACAAAGCGCAATTTCTTATTCAGCCCTTCTTCAAGATATAACTGATTACCTAAGGTTTTTTGTTTTTCAAGAAAACCGCGTTTATTTCTCTACTTGAAATCAATTTATTTATACTATTAACTATATTTTAACATCAGCGGTTCATTTTCTAGAAGAAATGTGTCCTTTGATTCTCAATACGGACCATACCAACTGACAAAACATGAAAAATGAAATTGTCTTAAAATCTTTGAAACTTTACTACCTCCCTGTTAAATATTCATTTTATGTTGATAGATAATTAGTATCAACTCCATTAAAAATTGTTCAGATGTTTATAAATACCATTTTCATGAAGCTTGTAACTTTTTTTGGGTGGTTGAATTGAAAGAATTCAAGTGCTTTTCAAAGTTGTACAGTCTTACCTAAAAGTAATATAATTGGAAACAGAGATAAATGTCAAAAATATAACATTTGGCGACGAGGATGGGATCTAGCACAAACTCAGTTTTCCCCATAACTTTGAAGTTGGAAAGCTTAATCATAAATTGAAATAGGGGCCATTAAGGTTAGGTTGGAATATTGAAGAATTTATCAGCCACTTTAAAAAAAAAAAGTAATTATTATGGCAAACCACTGCATACGATTTTAAAGCAGTTATCAAAACTCAAGTTGATATAATAGGTATTCGTGCAGGTAGCCATTACTTCTTACTGAATACTGGTGTGAGGGTGGAAGGTACACGACTTCTTCCTTTTATGTGTTTATTCACAAGAACAACTAGTTTCGCCTGTCGCTAGGCCTCATCAGGTGTATAGGGGTGGACAGATCCATACGAAGTGTATTTTGTCAGATTTTGTTCCAGAAGTTATAATTTCAGTCACGTATGTTTCGTAAAATGGCTTGAGAAGGGTCAATTTGGGGGGAAGAATGAAGAAATCCTGCATGGCTAAGAGCTATCCTATATATGTAGGTATTTTTTTACAACAATGTAATTAACTGAATACGTGTACTAGTTTTATAATATGTATGAGATATGCTTTTTTATGGGGACAATTATTAATAATTAAATCGACAAGAATTAATAAGTAATAATTGTTCCCATAAAAAAGCATTTTATCTCATATTGTATATATATTATAAAACTAGTACACGCATTCAGTTAATTAAATTGTTGTAAAATATACCTACATATATAGGATAGCTCTTAGCCATTCAGGATTTTTTCATTCTTCCCCTCAAATTGACCCTTCTAAAGCCATTGGACGATACATAAGTGACTGAAATTATAACTTCTGGAACAAAACCTGACAAAATACACTTCGTATGGATCTGTCCTCCCCTATACACCTGATGGGGCCTGCCGATAGGCGAAACTAGTTGTTCTTGTGAATAAACACATAAAAGGAAGAAGCCGTGTACCTTCCACCCTCACACCAGTATTCAGTAAGTTGATATATTTTCAAGAACTTTTGAGTTGACTAGAGTTTCGACAAACAATTTGAATTTAGGTACTGCAAATGGAGTAATTTTAAAGTAATAATAATGAGTCAAAAGTGGAAACGAAGTGATGGGGGTTTTCCTCGTTATAGAGACATGAGAGGCTCAAAGATCAGATCAAAAATACAACATTTAAATTTAATCATTTTTGAAAGTAAAGTGAAAAACAGAACCTAGTGGCCCTGGTGGTTGAAATTCAGTTAGCAACGAAAACACTAGGAAAAAACTTTGGCTTTTACATTGATTGGAGAACATTGGAAATCAACTCATAAAGACACAATTGATTCATGAAGAGATTTGTTCCTTTGGTTGAGTTAAGTTTGAGAATCGCGTTTTGATTAGAAAAATTCCAATTAAAATTTAGGAGATTTCCGAAAATATGGACTAAGAAGGAGGATTTACGAGAAAGCGTACCTTTTCGGGAGAAAAAGGGGATCTGTTTCTAAGGGTAGCAGCTTTGCATCTTTTAGTCTGCTTTGGTTATCTCAGCTTAGCTCTCTCCCTCTCTCGCAGATGAGTAAAATTTCAAGCGAGGAGGTGGCCGCCACATTCCTTGCCGAGGTGGAGCGTTCCCCTCAGGCAGTGTTGAGCATTATCTTATCGTCGAATCCAAATACAATTCTGATCGCGATAATTATTCGTTGATTCTGAGTAAACTGCGATTATATTCGAATTCTAATCGTTTTCGTCTGTCGGCGATTACACGAATAAAACCCATAAAAATGCTTCACAAAATTGCTAATATTACCTAGCTTCAGACGGACGTCCTATTGAAATAGATTTGAGACAAATAGGCTGGGCTCCAATCTTTGAATTCGCTTTAAGGACGTCTCTCTGAAGTGCCCATGTTTCTAGGCATTCCTTCTTACTTTTATTAAATATTTACGTAGAATTGGTGACAATTTCAAGCTGTGGGAAGAAATTATATTATTTAAAAAAAGAAGGAAGAAAAGAATGATAGGTAAACGAGGAAGCTATGTGCCACACCCAACTTAGCAGACCTTTTTTTCTTTCTCATGGCAACCGCTCTTGAGACAAATATATCCGACATTCACCGTTGACTAACGGATGTCCTTCACTTTGATATTAATTTCTCTCTGTGGGTTCTTGAAACAGACGACCGAGTTGGTTTTATAGTGTTTCCTCTCTTATGCGCACAACAAATAATCTTAACAGCTTTCTATGCCAATAACGAGATTGGTTTGCTAAACTACCCCAGAGAATCTTGAGTCACCCTCACCGCGACATCAAGAGGCGGAACTAAATTATTCTGTGACCGTACAACCTACCTGCGGGTGTATTGTGACGTGAGATCTCCACGTCACCCCTATTCTTTAATTTCCTCCACCCTCTTCACTTTCAAGCACTTTTCCGTTATAACCCCCCCCCCCCCCCCTACCCCACTCAATTTGTCTTCAACACGCCCGCCCGATATTTCTAGGCATTCCTCCCTTACTTAGATTAAGTACATATTCATTTAGAATTGGTGACAATTTCAAGCAGTGGGAAGAAATTATATTATTAAAAAAAAGGAAAAAAAGAAATACCTTGTTTTCAGAAGTTGCCGATTTCGGTGAGGATTTGTTGAAACAAATTGGCGTGGTTGTGGTTTGTTTTCCTCCACATGAATTCGCACAAATATATCAGAATGCTGTGTATAGGTTGGTTACATACTTAACAGAACCTAACTAAGAAGTAATGCCTAGAAACATCGGGCGGGCGTGTTGAAGACAGACAAATTGACTGGGGGGGGGGGGTATAACGGAAAATTGCCTAAAAAAATGAAAGTGAAGAGGGTGGAGGAAATTAAAGAAAAGGGGTGACGTAGATTTCTCACGTCACAATACACTCGCAAGTAGGTTGTACGGTCACAGAATAATTTAGTTCCTCCTCTTGATGTCGCGGTGAGGGTCACTCAAGATTCTCTGGGGTAGTATAGCAAACCAATCTCGCTATTGGCATAGAAAGCTGTTAAGATTATTTGTTGTGCGCGTAAGAGAGGAAACACTATAAAACCAACTCGGTCGTCTGTTTCAAAAACCCATAGAGAGAAATTGATATCAAAGTGAAAGACATCCGTTAGTCGACAGTGAATGTCGGATATACCTGTCTCAAGAGCGGTTGCCATGAGAAAGAAAAAAAGGTCTGCCAAGTTGGTTGTGGCACATAGCTTCCTCGTTTACCTATCATCTTCTTTCCACTATCATCCAAATTTAAGCGAACTCAAAGGAATAGAGAGTCGAAAGATGGAACATGATGGAATTTACGTTTGCACATGCGCAGAATGAAGTATTGATTTGGCAACGATGAAACTGATAGCGGACCATCTACAACCTAACCCGCGCATTTTCAGACAATTCCATCGAAATCGGATGAAAACAGTGGATTTCACATAGGCGCATGCGCAGTAGCTATTAAAAAATCAAGCTTTTCAAACGAAAGGATGATTTTGTTGGCCAGCAATATTTTAGCACATTAAATTGGTCAAATTTCAAAAATGTACTAAAAAATCACTAAAAATGGCTAAAAATCGTTAAAATTATATTTTTTGGTTGAATATTGCTCAAATAAAGTTTACCAACTATGAAATGGAACATTCAAAAATTGATGTGCAACATTAAGCTGAAAAATGTACTTAAAATTTAATAAAATTTGCTAAAAAATCGATAAAAACTGCAAAATAAGTTAAACATTCAGTAATCTCCTATTCTATTGGAATGGGAGATTATTATTTAGAATACGTTTTTTGCCATAAAAATAGTAATTAACAATTTCCTTTCACTCAAAAAGCTCTCATTTTAAAACAATTTCACATCATAGAATAGGTAAGATAATTTACGAAAATTTTTTCAAACGATCATGCTGCATGACTGGAACTTTTAGTTCAAATCAGTGATCTGGTTCCTGCTACGCTCGCATTTCGAAAATACATAACATCAAGTAGTCAATCCGATAGTGAAAATTCAGATTATTTGGACATGTAGATTATTCGTATCTCATTGTGACTGGTTAAAACTAGTTTTGACTTGACTAATTGCTACTACATTGCTGATAATATATATAATAATAATAATACAGGGTGCGGCAGAGAGGACGGATGGTTTTAAAAAACTCATAAAATAGTTAATTTTTACTCAAAAACAAATTTATTGATGCGATAAGGTTTGCAAGGAAATAGCATTTGAGACAGTCAAGTGTGAAAAATCCCATCAGGCATGCGGTGGCCGAAATTGTTGATGCAGTGCTGGAGGCGTTTTTGGAAGTATGCTGTTACTGTGAACTCAGAGCGCTACGTCAAAATGATCACCAACTTCTTTTTCCCTGAATTAGGAAGGCGACGTGTTTCAACCCGACGTGTGTAGTTCCAGCAGGATGGGGCGACCGTTCACACAGCCAGAGCATCAATGGACGTTATTCACCCTCTCTTCCCTGGTCGCCTTATTTCCAGTTTTGGCGATATTCATTGGCCTCCTCGGTCCCCAGATTCATCCATATGCGATTTTTTCTTACGGGGACACCTCAAGGCTAGAGTATACAAGAACAAGCCCCGAACTCTGGACGAATTGAAGGACGCAATTTGCGTGGAAGACGCCAAGTTGAGAGAGCTATGTTGGAGAGAGTTTACGCAAACTTCCAAGAACGCCTCCAGCACTGCATCAACGATTTCGGCCACCACATTCCTGATGGGATTTTTCACACTTGTAACTGTCTCAAATGCTATTTCTTTGTAAACCTTATCGCATCAATAAATTTGTTTTTGAGTAAAAATTAACTATTTCATGAGTTTTTTAAAACCATCCGTCCTCTCTGCCGCACCCTGTATATTAATAATATATATAATAATAATAATAATAATATAATTGCTAATAATATATATTACAAAATTTCAGAAATTCAGTCTTAGAGGTTCAATCAGTCAATGTAAGTCACTACCGGTGGGGGCTCGAGGCAACTGCATCATCATGTCCATCACATAATTGGATGAGTCAGTTGCTGTTACAGTTCTGACGCATCTATCAATGACTTGCGTCAAAATGTGGTTTTCATCCGGTTCGCTCAGTATGTTCCTCGCGTGACATTCTATTTTCGAGAAGGCCTTTTCCACTGGATTTAACATAGGGAATAAGGAGGAAGGTAGTAGTGTACTTGGAACCTACCTTCTTTGATAAAGCGCTTCACCGCTGCAGCTTTGCAGATTCTCGCGTTGTCCATAATTATTACATTGTCTGGGTCTGGTATTTTCTGCCAAAAACTTGACGAAAAGCTCAGCATTCGTGTTTCCTTGTGCGATAACCTTGGAATGAACAACTCCTCGGTTATTCAAAGCCAAAATGAGGCTCACATTTCTTCCTCGGACGGTAGGTACCGTGACCACTGCTCGAGTGTTTCTCCTCGACCTTGCTTGACTTCTTCGAGGATGTTGATTGAACCCCGCTTCATCAATAAAGATCAATTTTTCTCTCTCTGGTGGTGCCCAAGCCTCAAAAGTCGTCGCATAAAGTCTTCTCAACTCATTAGTTTGCGCTGAATTCATCCTATCCACCTCTTTGGAATCTTTCTTTACAGTGATTTTGAGCTCTTTTAACCCATTGAAAATGGTCGATTTTGATAAATTAATATTTTTAGAGAAAAGAGTACGCTGTAATTCTTTCAGCGTTCTCCCTCAGTTCTCTTCAACTGCATCCTCAATTTCATTGAGCGTTTCAGGAGTCAATAACTTACGTCGGGCCCCGCCTCTTCTGTTTTACACAAGTTCGCAATCATTCTGGTGATATCATCGTACAATTGTTTTAGCTGACTGTACCTTGATGCTTGACAATGAAGCCGCCTCTTTCACGGTTCGTCCTTCCACGTACAACTTCAAGAATAAGTTTTTTGGTCCATAGTGAGCTTTGCATAACGTCCACTCCGTCTACGTGGGCGACGTTGGCCATTATCAGTGTTGGGATCTTCATCCTCACCACTAGAACTCGACAAAATACCTACGATTTGGATGGTTGCGACGATGAAGCGATCCGCAAACTTCATCATCGTCAGAAAAACTATCAGAATTCATAGGTTAACAACAATTTCAAATAAGAATTGCAATTTTCTATGCCCGAAACTACCGACAATGTCACAAAAAAAGAAGCGAGTACTTCCTACCACCCTGTCGCTTGTCACAAAGAAGGAAATGAAATATCGCATTAGGAAGGAATGCGAATACTCGTTAGTCACAAAAAAGACATCGGACGTATGTATTGGTGACTCCCCTTAATTATCGGTTTATCCGTGCGGGCGTGGCGAGTAGGTAGGTACCCACTCACATTCAACAGTCAGAAATTTCTCAAACTTACTTGTTTCCTATTCTACTAAGGTGAGATCCGCTTTGGTAATCCTATGCCTGAAATTCATCGAATTTTCATTTGGTCAACGTCTTTTTATGATAGGTACAATTGCATCTACCTGCAACTTGCAGCATACCTACCTATCTAGGTACCTCAGTTCACACATTTTCTCAATAGGTTTCATTTGGTTTGGAAAAAGTTTGATTTGGTTTGGAAAAAGTTTGATTTGGTTTAGAAAAGGTTTCATTTGGTTTGGAAAAGGTTTCATTTGATATGGAAAAGGTTTCATTTGGTTTGGATAAGGTTTCATTTGACTTGGAAAAGGTTTCATTTGATTTGGAAAAAGTTTCATTTGGCTTGGAAATGCTATATAATGCCTAATTTCACACATTGACTATAACATATATATATATATATATATACATATATATATATATATATATATTTTTTTTTTATTGGCGTCAGGACTTAACCTATACAGCCGCATCTATTACATTTCATACAATTTAATTTAATATAAAGTTTCTAAATTTCAAAATATCATAGAGTTTATTTGTACTGCTGAATAAAATAATGTTCCGCATCTATTACATTTCATACAATTTAATTTAATATAAAGTTTCTAAATTTCAAAATATCATAGAGTTTATTTGTACTGCTGAATAAAATAATGTTCTTTCACTTGCAAATAGGTCAATCAAAAGTACATGGCTTTTCTTATATAATTTTGAATAAAATAATGTTTTTCCACTCGTCATATTTTTGTGTCACTTCCTAGGATGAAATTCACCACTGCATCATACACTTCAATCGATTCGGCAGTTAATATGGTGTCCAAGTTGATGGGCTTGGTAAATATTCAGTCAGTTTTTCAAATAGGAACAGACGATTGTAGGAATGTGTTGGACAAATCATGATGAGGTGTTCAGGATCTTCCTTTTCCAGGCAGTGTTCGCAGAGCTCCGAGTCCGCTCTACCAATACGCATTAGATATGTCTCGATGATGCAGTGTCCAGTTCTGAGTCTTGATATTATTCTGTATAAGTTCTTGGAGCGAGTGGGCATTTTTGTGAACCATGGTAATAGTTGGGGGTTCGGAAACATTCTCTTGTATCTGAAGCCAGCGTGATATGTGGAATGGAATTTTTCCCAACGTGATTTCATAGTTCTCATCACTAACGTGTACTTTATTACTTGAACTATTAATATATTATGTATATGAAAAAGTGTTAAGCTCTGGGATTCGTTTCTGAATGCCCTGATACTATCAAGTAAGGAAAATTCCGAAAATTTTTCAAATCTGAAAACTGATTTTCAAATTTTTGGAGCCATTGAAACAGCTACATTTTCCACGAAAATCCACTATAAAAATAAAAAAAAGTTTAGAACTGCTCACGTTCGGAGATGTAACTTTTTTGGCGGGTCGGATTTAGTTCATATTGCTACCAGCTAATCAAAAGATTTTTCGGATAATTCCTTGAAAATTTCATTGAAATCGGAAGAACCATTGAGAAAAATCGCCGGATAGACACAACTGACCACATTTTGTCGAGGTTCGGGAAATCGAACAGCTTTGGTGATCGGAACGTCAACTTATTACGAACACTTCAGCATTCAATGGGAGTTGGTGAAGTAATAAACGCTCTGATGTCGGATTTAGCCGCGATTTAATATCAGGCAAGTCCTTATTATGATTGGTTTAGCTTAAATGGTGGAAGCGGAGCTCTTTCTGTGACAGTCGATTAGAACAATTTGTTACATAACCGTTCTGGCACAAATTTAGCTTCCATAAAACAGTATCGTAATCTACATCGTTCATGCGAATGGCAGGTAACTACTATCGAGTTATCTAACTTCCTGTCCACGGAGACTTTTAATTAAGTTGTCGAAAACGGACTTCTACTTTTGGAGACGTCTCTTTTGGCGGTTCAACTCTTTATCGTCCTATTACCGGTTAGGATAATTATTATTCTACCTCAGCATTGCATGTTGACCTTTTTCCAAGTAACCAAGTAATTGACCGATTTCTCTATCTACGCTATTTTATCCACTAAGAAAGAAACCCAGAACTTAAGCTGTATTTCACCATATCATATCATTAGTAAATTTTGCAGAAGATTTTGGTAATTCTTCGGCACTAATTCATGGGAGATTTTCATAATGGCCTACCTTTAGAAAAATAGATAGGGAATGTCGATGCTACAAGCGAAGCGGTCGGATGCCACAAGAACAGTCAGACCCAATATATATATATATATATATATATATATATATATATATATATATATATATATATATATATATATATATATATATATATATATATATAGGGTGGAACAACTTTTCGAGTTAGTCTGCATCAAAAATGTAGTAAAATGCCGCCAACCAAAAAGTTTTTATCTCAATCCGTACTCAAGATATAAATGACTTGTTGAAGGTTTTTTCAGGAAAACTGTTTTTGGCGAATTTTTTAAGAAAATTAAGCTATTGCTCTCGCCTCAAAATTTGTAGAATGTGATTTTTTGAAAATATTTTATGCAGAAATCCGTTTCAGGCTATTCTGAATCATATTCTGAAGTTTAACGCATTTTTTAATGTATGTATGTAGGTATATATGTATGTACCCAGCTCATCTGCTGAGTTCGCTGCTGCACTGCATGAGTCAGTAGATGGTAAAGAACTCCGACAGTGCTCTGAATCCCCCATTTCTACCCAGTGAGTGGAATGGGCTTCAGAGGGCATTGGGGCCCGCGACTATCGCCATTTTCACGCCGTCCGGGTGGCTACATTAGCCACCTCGGTGAGGTGTTCGAGGAGTAGTCGCGGGACAGTTGACACCCTTTGCCGTGCCGGTCGGGGTAAAAATGCGAATCTGTATCATGTGGTGCAGCAGTGTCCTCGTACTCACGGTGGCCGCATTTTACGTCACGATGCGGTTGCGAAGCAGATAGCAGGTGCTTTGTCATCTAGCGGTTGGGATGTCGAAAGGGAGAGACTATACCACATACCGAGTGACCGGGGCAAGAAGCCAGATATCGTTGCGATCAAGCCCGATAGGTCTGCCACTATCCCGGATGTCCAGGTTGTCAGTGGCAGCGTGGACATGGAGCAGACCTGGCGGGCTAAGAAAAGCAAATATGATAGAAATGATCTGCGCCAAGTGATATCTGAGCTAAAAGGAGTGGCACCTAATAACATCAAGGTCATTGCCACGACCGTGTCATGGCGCGAGGTGTGGTGCGGGAAAAGCGCCACGGAGTTACTCGAGTTGGGCATCTCGGCAGGAGTACTCCGTGGTATCACCACCCGCGTCCTGAGGGGTTCTTACTTGAACTGGTGGTCATTTTATAGGGGCACATCCTTTCATCCCATTCTTCCTCCTCGTCCTACAACTTCCCTTATCCCTAGAGCCGGCGTCGGGTAAACCTGGGCGTCCTCCCCACTTTTTTATTTTATTTGTTTATTTTTCAATTTAATGGCGTGCCCCCTCCGTCTTTGAGGGGAGATTTCTTAAAAAAAAAAAATATATATATATATATATATATATATATATATATATATATATATATATATATATATATATATATATATATATATATATGTATGTATATATGTATGTATGTGTCATTCCAGACAATAACTGTCCGTAGAATTGTGCTAGAAACTTCAAACAAATTTTAAAATGTTAAGGACACAAAACGAAAGTTCCAGTTCGTTGGCCAGCTTGATCGGATTACATCTTCGGGTTGAAATTTTCAAAAATGTAGTCAAAAATTTCAAAATAGCCTGTTTTTTGCGATTTGTTGTGCGAAATAATTTTTTCAGCATACTAACATGTGGTATATTCGGAATCAGCGTAAAATTTTCTATAAGAATATGTATCAAGTTTTCAAAAATTCCAAAGTTTAAAAATCAGTCAAAAATCGAAATAATCGAAGATTTCTTCATAAATTCGCTCATGGGGTCATGCTGCATGACTGGACCTTTTTTTTCCTTTTAATCGCCAATTTCTCTACTTTGCCCCATTTCAAGTTTTGACCTCATTTTCGAAATCAGCGTTGAATTTTTTATAAGAATAGAGTACTTGGGTTCTTACAATGTACCATCCGAAGACCTTCACATCAGCTGAAACAATGTCGATTTTGAAAAAATAAAATGTCTGAATATCTTTAAAACATTACTACTCTTAAAAAAAAAATCCTTGAAACTGGAAAATCTTGTGAAAATGGCCTCATCTTAAAATCCTCTTTCCAACGGTTTAGTCAGTTTTGCTTTTACTCAGCAATTCAGGGGAGAAAATAATGTTTTAATGTTGAAGAATGTGGTTTTTTCGATCAAATCGATGGTTCTCGTGAAAAATGACCCTCCATTAATTTACGAGTACCTATGGGTCTGTTTTTACGTATTTTCCCGCGCTGAATTAAATGGTAACATTTGTTGATCTATCCAACTCCGTTCCAACCGAGTTTTATACATAAACTCTCAATTCGCTTGCGAGTCTACATATAGGTATAAGTAGCGGAAGCATTGTTTTCATTTTCGGGAGAAAAAAATTTTTGGTCTCCAAAATCAAAATTTCCACTCGCATTTTACGTGGAATAGTTAATTTATTCTACCAAGCATCATTTTCTCACGCCCTTGTCGTCCGATCTCACTCAAATTTTACGACAGTTAGAAGATGACGATTTGATCATCTCATGTTAATTCCAACATCATTGTATCATTAATAGCTACTGCGCATGAGCCAATATGAATTCCTTATAACAAGCTTATTTTCCACAGTTTTCATCCGATCTGGATGAAATTTCCTGGGATTGTGCGGGCTATGGCGTAGACGGTCACCTATCAGTTTCATTGTTGTGAAATTAATACTTCACTCTGAGCATGCGCGAACGTAAACTCCAGTATGATCCATTTTTCCACGCCCTTGTCGTCCGATCTCACTCAAATTTGGACGATAGTTGGGAGATGATGATTTGATCATCCCATATCAAATTCAACACAATTGTATCATTAATAGCTACTGCGCATGCGCCAATGTGAAATCCTTGTAACGAGCTAATTTTCCACAGTTTTCACCCGATTTTGATGACATTGTCAGGGAATGCGCAGGTTAGATGGTAGATGGTTTCTTATCAGTTTCATTGTTGCCAAATCAATACTTCAATCAATTATTGAATGAAGCAGTTTTTGTAGAATTTGACGGCGTCTAAGATTACTGTTAAGGGAGTGGCTAATTTTTTTAAATTCCAGATTTCATAGAATTAGCGCTTGTTCTTCAATAAATGAGTATGAGTAGAGTTGAAAAGATATGAATGTCATTTCTTCTTGAAGAAAATTTTATGCTGAATCCAAAAATGTGGTCAAAAGATGAGAAAAATTTATTTAAAGGGATGAATTTTGGGTTTCATGATTTATGTCAAAAAACGTGGTTTTCTCGGAAAAAAAAAAAAAAAACTTTAAAAAAATCATATCATGGCAACGGATTGAGCTAGGATGGTGCTGTTTCTACGGTTTATATTATGAGTTTCGGATTAAGAATTAGGTATGGATTTCAAAAGTTTTGATTTTAAAAATTTTGGAACCATTGCAATGTCTTTATTTTATATGAAAATTCGCTAATTGCAATTGTAACATTTGCACCCATGGGTCACCCAAGTCAGCACTTCCGATTCATATTTACGGGCTAGAAACTGCAGGACATGTGAAAACGTAATTTTATCCCATTATTGGGTTTTCAGAAATATCCCTGATAGGGATCAAAACATTTTATTGAAATTTGCAGGTGTACTTCTACCAAACTAAATACATCCTCTACAAACATTATCGAAACTCCTAGCTATCGAAAGCTCCTAGTGAAAAACTTTTTTAGTAGCTCATTGTTCTAGTTTTTATGGAATTTCTGTAAAACGTTAAGAAAGAAAATAATGAAATTTACAAAACTAATCACTCGTTTAAGAATAACAATAATTCTTCAACACCCTTTATGCTTTGGAAAATACGTTGACTTTTTTTTTTTTTTTTTTTAGGTACACTAAAAATAGTATTTTTTAAATTTGTGTGGATTTTCATTGAAGGATGAATTCGCTTTCAGAAATCAAGCAATCCGTTCAATAACGTTGCTCGAGCAATGGTGTATTACTTCCAACCCGATATTAAAATCCTATAATGTTGAAAACCTGTAATGGCGTTTCCGAGTAATTTATACGTTCGATGGTAGGTATGTTTCCAGCAGTGTTGGGCATAATCTTATCGTCAAATACGAATACGATTGTAATCGTGATAATTATTCGTTGATTCGGAGTCAACTGCGATTATATTCGTATTTGTGTAATCGTATTCGTCTGTCGGCGATTTCGCGAATACAACCCATAAAAATGCGTCACGGTCATCAATTTCAATAGGGCGTCCCTCCTACAATATGCGAAGCCTTGCAATATTACCTAGCTTCAGAGGGACGTCCTTAAAGTGAATTGAACGATTGGAGTCCAGCCTATTTGTCTCAAATTTATTTCAATAGGACGTCCCTCTGAAGCTAGGTAATATTAGCAAGGCTTCGCATATTACAGAAGGAACGCCTTATTGAAATTAATGTCCGTGACGCATTTTTATGGGTTGCATTCGTGTAATCACCGACAGACGAATACGAGCTTTTGGAAGGAAGACCAGCATGCAACATGATCGTATGAGGGAATTTCGATAAATTATAGTACTATATTACGTTACATAGTTTTAAAAATTGAGAACTTTGAGTGAAAAGAAATGGTTAACTACGTTCTAAAAGCAAATTGGAATTTTGTTCAAGAGAAGCAGGAGTCATTTCAGAAGGATTTTGAACTTAGGGGGGGGGGGGGGTTATTGGAATAGGTACTTCATTGGAAAGACCAAACTTCATTCAGTACTGTCTTCCCAAGCATATGTTGTTATTTGCGTGTTTACACGATGTTGATAAAAACTGCAGTCTGCGTTTGTAATTCAAACTAAAATAAGTTCTAAAACTCTTTCTAAATTATATTCTGCGATTCAATAAAGATTTTGGTTTTAGCGAATTTTCGTAGAAAATTATATTGGAATATGTACATCATTGGCAAGATCGAACTTCATTCTGTACTGTCCTCCCAAGCATATGTTGTTGTTTGCGTGAGTACGTGTTGTTAATAAAAAGTACCTACAGTCTGGGTTTGTAATTCAAACTTGATATTTCACTCGTTTTTATATCAGGTCATCAAGCCCAGAAACAGGCTGATATTTGAGAGTGAACTTAAATAAAGAACATTCCTTGAACAATGTGTGCGAATGTAAGAAGTATTGAGCCGTTAGGTAAAAATAATGTTGATACCTGGGTGATGGAACTAAATCAGGAGGATGGAACTACGCGAATAGAAGGATACCAAGACCGACAGACGATGCTGGCACAACTGCATAGGACACGAAGTCTGATCTGATGCTTTGCATTAGCTCATCGGAGCGAGTCTCCCTATTAAATTTCAACTACCTAAGGTTAACAGGAAAGAATTTAACTCACTCAGCTGACCAGGAAAGATCCCATAATTTCGATCGTCTCTTAATGTCCCAGAGCGTCTCCCTAAAATTGGTCGAATTTCAAAAATTTACTTAAAAAATCACTAAAAATGGCTAAAAAAAAAAGAGGCTAAAATCGTTGTTTATATTTTTTGGTAGAATATTGCTCGAATAAAGTTTATCAACTATAAAATAGAACATTCAAACATTTATTTACGAAATTGTGCTGAAAATGTAGGTACTTCAAATACATTAAAATTTGCTAAAAAATCTATTAAAACTGGAAAAAAGCTGAAAATTCAAAACCTTTATTTGAATAGGAGATTATTATATTGAATACGTTTTTTGCAGTAAAAATAATAGTTGAAAATTTCCTTGCACTCAAACGCTCAAATTTCAAAACAATATACGGTAATTCTATAGTAGCCTCAGCACAAATCTTTTCCATATTCATACACAATAAAGTAGAATGCATGAAACACGATATTTGATAAGAATTGGACCCCGCAAAGCAGTTTTAGACATGTACGGAGCCTAATCAGATAAGAGCGGGCAAAGTACAACTGATTAGACCGGCCGGCCACTGAGTCCCAACGCAACTCCAATCAACGCAACTCCTCCACCAGACGGTCCTACAGATTCAGATTCCGATTAGTAAGGTAAATATGACTTTCCGGCCCTCAAATTTATGTTTTTTAATTATAAGTATGCCCAATATAAAATATATCTTCATATGGAAAAGATTGGTGCTGAGGCCACTATACTATAGAATTACCCAATATACCATTATACAATCGATAATTGACAAAACTTTGCTCATACGATCGTGCTGCATGACTGGAACTTTTATTTCCTGATCAGAAAAATAAAAATTACGAAATAATCATTATTCTCTGATCAAAAAAATAATCATTATTCTCTAATTTAAATAATTTGATCAGTTTTGAGTAAATCATGATTTGATTAGTAATATCAATATTTGATAAAAATCAAAAAATGATTTTTTCACACGGATTAAACTATTAGATGAAGTAAACATCATTTGATTAATTTCAAGAAAAATTTAATCATCCATTTCAAACCCTGATTAAAATTATTCCGTGCTGGACCACAGTATTTTACTCTCCAGCACGGTCAACAGCAATCATCGTTAAACCTAGGTATATATAAAATGGATTGTGTAGCCAATATTTATTACACAAATCGTTGTATAATGAAGTACAGGTATTTGCATAGGCATGTTAAACAGCAATATTTTAATGAATATTTAGTCGATGTTATGATCGTGGATTCATGCGGCGTGCAGATACCTTGAAAATAAATGTTGATTGACGAATACTGCAGGTGAGCCGCAGGTAAAGATGTGCTGATGCAAAGAAACACTTGACTTTCAGTTTCCACTACGTAAACCCATTGACTTTCACTTACACAGCTGATCGGGGGAACGCGTACCGACTACAAAGCAAATTCAACTACCTAATAATTTACCGGCGCCAAAACTGCTGTAGATTAGATTCTTCATCTTGTAGCAGAAGCGCCGACCACCCAATAACCACGAGGAGAAGACTGGGAAAAATTGTCTTGTACTGCCCATACTTCTTCTGTAACTGCGCATGTCTGCCAAGTTCTTAGGAACTGAATACCTAGAACTGTGCCAGAACAACACGTATTTACTATTTGGTTCCGAGAAAGTGAGCAGGACTGGCAGGCAAACAAGAGAGCTAACAAAAGAATTTCCGTGTATTGGACCCTATACCTTCCAGGAGGTTGGGCCATAAGGAACTTGTCATTATTAGATTCCGTGAAATATTGCTCCACAGCTACGCCACAAACTAGTTTAAACCAGTAAATCCTGGGTAGAGTTTTTTCCCTTCACTGTCCCTACACTTTTCTTGGAAGCTCTTTTGTTAGACTTGTCACGTTTATATCAAGAGAATACCCAGAGTTGAGGCTACTGAGCTAAGATAGTTTTCGATTCTCTGAATTCGGGAAGGACACAAACATGGTCATGCGCCATTGGTGAGGGAGGGGGGGGGGGGGGTACTTGGTAGGGCGGTTGAGCGGGACCAACGCTACTAAGGTCATCATTTCATGTGAAGCGATGGCTCATGCTAGTAGGCGATCCCTCGCCAGGGTTCCCATAAGGAATGCATTGGCATTTAGGTTATTCCAGCCATCCCTGTTCGAAATATACATTTGAGTACAATACGAGACGATCTTGAGATGTTCCCGCCCACACTCATCGAAAAAAAGTCCAGTCATGCAGCATGACCCCATGAGCGAATTTTTGGAGAAATCTTCGATATTTCGAGCTGAGCGCGGCCTTGGGTCTGCGTGCTAGTACGTACATAAATAGAACTTCTTCATAATTTCATGGCTGATATTTTCTAAGCCACAGTCAGTATTAAAGCTACATCAAGCCCTAAAACAGTTGAGCGTAAAACATTAAAGAGAGCGACCGAGAGAATCGGAGGACGGAATATTTCACAGAGTAAACTCATCAGTTGTGATTACATTTTTTTTTTTTTCTTTTTTTTTTTAAAGCACCTACTACCTACGTTTTAAACAGCATGGTTCTAGGATTGGTTATACAGGGATACTTCCATAAGAGTATTTCAATCTGAATTTGGACAATGTTTCATGCAAATATTACCGATTTTTAAAACTAGCGAACGGTATTATTTCGATGTTTGACTAATTTTTCAACTTTGAAATTTTTGAAAACTTGATACAGATTTTTATAGGAAATTTTACGCTGATTCCGAATATACCACATGTTAGTGTGCTGAAAAAATTATTTCGCACAACAAATTGCAAAAAACAGGCTATTTTGAAATTTTTGACTACATTTTTGAAAATTTCAACCCGAAGATGTAATCTGATCATGCTGGCCAACGAATTTGAACTTTCGTTTTGTGTCCTTAACATTTTAAAATTTGTTTCAAGTTTCTAGCAAAATTCTACGGACAGTTATCGTCTGGAATGACACATACATATATACATACATACATAAAAAGTTCCAGTCATGCAGCATGATCGTATGAGCGAATTTTCATAAATGGTCGTATTGCATTTATGTTAAATTCTGTTGAAATTTGAGCACTTTGGGGACAAATAAAAATTTATTATACATTTTATAGCAAATTAACTTTTTGTCAGTAATATTCCAATGAACAAACGATTTTGTGGATTTTTACAATTTTTTTCAAGTGTTCCTATCGATTTTTAGCTTAATGAAATTTAAGTACATTTTTCAGTACAATTTTGTGCTTAAATTTTTAAATGTCTTAGTTCATGTTCGATTAATTTATTTCGAGTAGCATTCTGCTAAAAAATAGAAATTTGTTAATTTTTAGCGGTTTTTTGCCTTTTTTAGTGATTTTTTAAGTTTGTAAATTTTTTGAAATTTGACCAATTTAATGTACTCAAAAAGTGTTGCCCAACGAACTCATCCATTCTTTTGAAATGCTTGATTTTTTGGCGAAAGAACGAAGTTTTATCTCAATTCTATCGAGAGTTATCGTCTGGAATGACACATACATATATGTGATGTCCCCCTCATCCTCACACAACTGTCCTTCTTCAATTTCCGATGCCATAGGGTAAACCAATCACAATACCGAATGTAAAACGTTAATAATAACACAGTTTATTATAGAAACTTGACAAACACTCGAAATTAGCGTACTCCCCCTCGACGGATCACATTATAGTAAGTTAAACAGAATCAGATTCACAAATAGGTAACGTAAAATAAAACATAAATTGGAAGACGATCCTTCCTGTAACAACAACGATAACGAACTGACTGACAAAGGTAGGTAGCAGGTATATTATATCCATCTAAGTTCGCATTTGTGCCGCGAGGGGAGTTATGAGCAGCTAGTGACGACACATTGTGTTATTCGAGTGACAAATCGATTATATGATCGAAAGTGAATAAATCGATGGATAATAATTGCTGGTAAAAAATACATTGATTGGCGTTCGTCCTAAATTGGTAGGTGGATAGTTCAGGGTTCATCACTCCATCACACGGCGATCCTGACATTGCTGCCGTCCTCGGGAGCGCTGATCACCTGGAAGGACCAAATTCAGCCCATTAGATCGAACCAAATGGGCCTAATCTCTGCCCTAACAAGGCAAGGGAGAGCAGTGAAAGCAAAAATAGAAACTATTTCAGAGGATACCCTGATGAGCAAAGCACAGCAGAGGAGGGGGAGAACAAATACAGTGTCAGTACAATATCAAGTAGTGTCGTCCAACCAACAAACGAAGTGCGCATGCAAGGGTTACAGCAGGCAGAGGAGAGTCCAGTGCCTCAAATGAATCCAATGGCAGAGGTGAATCCAGTGCCATAAAATAAAATAAAATCAGCCAGAGGAGCTACCAGTGGCTGAGAGAAAAATCAAGAATGCGAGAGACCGGGCTCGAACTCACTTGGGCTTGACAATCACCCTATCAGAAAAGAAGTGACTGTGAGGACGGAAGGCATCGTAAAGGGAGGGACAAAGGAAGAGGGTCCGACCATGACGAGCCGCCGTGGGTGCCAAGCAAGGTAGAGAACCGAAAACCGCAAACAACTATAATTAACACAGGCGTGACATGACTTAAACAAAACTCAGACTATCTACCAACCAGCCTCACAGGCTGAAGCCGTAGATTGACTGGGAGGATCCACAGTCACATGTGGGATAGTCCACACAAAACAATAAAGCATCGTGTCAGCCAAATTTTATTGAGAAAGCTCTCCACTATCAGGGAGAGGATTCAATTCATCAAGGGTAGGTGCCTTGCGCAAACGTTCGTGGGGATATTTCAAAAACTTCTTAGTTCCGCCAGAGACGGACTGCAACAAGTAGCGATCATCAGGCATAACTTTTACAATTTTATAGGGGCCTCTATAGGCATCATCCAACTTGACTCTATTTCTCACCTCCGTTTGTGCAAAAACCAAATCATTCACTTGAAAACGCTTTACTGGCAGTTTGCCTCTATCAAATCGAGTTTTACTAGTTTCAGCTTGTTTTTCCATCAATTGTGCGGCTGAGTCACGCAACGTTTGTAGGCTAGTGGATGGTTGATCAGTGAGGTGGTCAGTGATAGAAATTAGATGCAAAGGTCTGGAAACTCGTCCAAACATCAGCTGCATGGGGGATACCTTAGTAACACTATGAGGTGTGGTATTTAAAGCTAATTGAATTTCTCCAACACAAGATTGCCATGTTTTATGCTGATCTGATTCAGCAGCAGTGAGCATATTACGTAAGGTACTCATAAGGCGCTCGACCTGACCGTTTGCTCGTGATGCTCCTGTGGCTATAAAATGGAGGTCAATTTGATGTGATACACAAAAATCTTGAAAATCTTTAGCAGTGAAATTTGTACCTTGGTCACAGATTATACGCTGAGGAGGATCAAAGAAATTTATGAGAGATGTTAACGCTTTGATAGCACTTGCAGCACCTAAGGAACGTGTGTGCTGCAATACACAGTACTTAGTGAATGCATCTATGAAAACGTAAAGATATTCTTGAGAGTCTTTTTTTCCGCTTAGTTTACCAGAAGCATCTAAATGAATAGTGTGCCATGGTTCAGCAACTTTGGGTATAGGGTGGAGTTGAATTTGGCGAGGTCCTGAATCTGTTTTTGATGTTTTGCACACAAGGCAGTTCTCAACAAATTTTCGAACGTATTTCGCCATGGACATTAGAAACAACAGCGTACCGAAGAGAATGGGGAACAATTGGGAGGTACCTAGTGCGAGTGTGTCGCTGTACTTTCCGACACAGTACACCAGAGTGCATCTCGTAAGTGTTTTGAATATCTGAATCTATTTCGTTAGCATTCAATTTCGAAATTATTTCAGTAACAAACGGGTCATTTTGCTGAGCTGTTAGGAGCCAATCAGTTGAAATAGATGTTAATTGCACGAGTTTTTCGGAAGAAACTTTATATTGAGGTTTAAAATTCCTATGTTTTCCATGTGGTCGCATTTTTGGGGTTGATAAACCTAATGTTGAGGTATTCACAGACAATGCCTGATTAATTTTGGGTTTGGCAATAGGTTGTTCAGGTATCGGAAAGTTGTTGACTTCATCAGCTTCTTCAATAGGGTTCCTACTAAAAAAATCAACATGTTGCATACGCGAGGATTGACGATATTGCATTTTAAAATCAAAATTTTGCAAGAAAGATCACCACCGTTGAACACGAGGTATCAAGTCTTGCTTATTTTGAGTTGCGCGCAATGATGCACAATCTGTCACAACGGTAAACAAGTGACATTGTAAATAATTGTGAAAATGCTTTATGGCATAAACCACTGCCAAAGTCTCTAGCTCATATGAATGAAAGTTAGATTCTGCAGTCGTGGTTCTCTTACTGTAATAGGCTACTGGTCTCGGCTTTTTGTCAACTATATTAATCAAAATTGTGCCAAAACCTAAAGAGCTTGCATCACAGTGCAACTCAATGGGGTAGGATGGGTTGAAAATGGTTAAAATGGGTTCTGAGGTAAGCATGCCAATAAGTTGTTGGCGAACCTTTTCATGACTGTCATTCCAAGGAATTAGTCGATTCTTACTGTCATTAGCTGAATCATCAGTTTTACGGGTTAATTTAAACAAGGGAGCAACTATTTGAGCGAAATTTTGGATAAAATGCCGAAAATAAGAAGCTAAACCTAAAAATTGGCGAAGAGTACGAAGAGTAGAGGGAGGTGGCAATTTTGTCAGAGCTTCAACTCTGGATTTGTTCGGTTTTATTTCTCCATTTTCTATCTCGTAGCCTAAGTATTTAATTTTCGAGACAATGAACAAACACTTCGAAAGGTTTAGAGAAAATCCAGCAGAAGAAGAACTCCTAGAACATGATTTAATCGGATAAGTGCCTCAGCTTGAGTGCTTGCTGATATAAGCAGATCATCCATATAGCACGTGACGTAATCAAATGCTAAGTCTCCTAAGGCTTTCATGATTGCTCGTTGGTAAACACTTGGTCCATTGCGCACCCCAAAGGGCAAGGCCAAATATTCCCATTGACCGTCTGGTGTGACAAAAGCTAACTTTTCTATGGACTCTTCTTCAACTGGGATTTGATGAAATCCACTAGCAGCATCAAGAATAGAAAACCATCGGGCACCGTGTAAACGCGCTATTTGATCAGTTATCAATGGCAAAGGGTATCTATCTGGGACTGTATTTGCATTGAGAGCCCTAAAATCAACGGCCATTCGATAACCACCTGTCTTTTTAGGAACAAGAAGTATTGGGCTTGCATATGGAGAAGAACTGGGGCGAATTACTTTGGCATCTTCAAGTTCTTTGATGCGCTCTCGCACCAGTTCAGGATGTACAGGGCTAAGTTAGTATGGTCGACGGTGGACAATTTTGGAAGGGTCAAGAAGGCGAATTTTGAATGTTCCTGTCGTCACACGAGTGGTAGGTATTCCATCAATAAAATATTGGGAATAATTAGTCAACATTTTGATGAGATCCCCCCTTTGACTAACAGGAAGGTCAGTGTGAACTGATTCGAAATTTTGAGTGCTAACTGGCAAGACTTGGCAAGATTCTAAAGCTGGGACAACACAAGATGGGTGAAAGTCAAGTGAAGGGATATTTTCACTATGACCACCTAACACCTCACTGAACAACACGACTTCATCCTCAGTGCACTGCTCCAAAGAGCAGAGATCACCCAAGGATACAGAAAATATTTCATTTTTTGTGGTGCTTATGGTATCAGAATGCCCACGCCCCTTTGTAGAAGTGTCCCATTTTTCAATGCCAGAAGAACCCACAGGTTCAGCGTCTTTCTCATGAGTGCTGGATGTATCCAGAAAATTACGGTTTAGCATGAATGGAGGATGGTCCTTCCAAAGCGTGCAAGAAGATATAGTTATTACCATACAAAAATCTGGAGCCAGAATTTCACGTCCCAAAATGATGGGTTTAGGCAAAGCACCATCAGCTACAATATGGAACAGTACCTGAATGACGTGTCCATTAATCTTTACTCTGGCTTGTTTTTGGCACTGAGAAATGGTAATTGATGACCCTAAACCATGCAAGTGAACTACATTATTGAACAAAGGCCCATCAAAGCGGGTACTAAAGGACAAACAAAGGAGTGAGCACTCTGATCCAGAATCAAAACAATACTTGAATACATCACCTTGGTGGGTTAATGTGCCTTCTGGGTTAGCAATGCATAGGCCAACCTGCTTCTCGACTGGCTGAGACCTCTGGCTGCTGGTGTCTCCTGGTCCACGCTTGTCTGACATCTTCTTCTTTGGGCAGTTTGGAGCAATATGCCCCTTTTGGTTGCAGGAAAAGCACGTTGTATTGCTGAAGTTGGATGGCTTCCTTGGCTGATTTGATGAGGTCAAGGACGATGATGATCGGCACTCTGAGGTTTTGTGTCCAGATCTTCGACATTTCCCACAGCGGGAAGTATAATCCTGAGAGGATGAATGCTGAGGGCTTTCATAGTTTGGTCGACTCTTCTTGGCATTTCCAGGACCGCTGTCATAACCTCCTGGTCTCTTAAATGACAGAGCCCGTAATTCCTGAAGCAACTTTTCACGGCTATTTATCTTTTCTGTGTAGCAAAGATGACGTGCTCTTGTGTCTGCTTGAGCTATCTGAGAGAGAGCCACTGATACAGCAATTTCTTCCACTGATGACTGGCGGAAGTGAGCAACAAATTGATTGATAGTTCGTGAGGCGAATGTGGCATAATTTTCATAATCTCATGGTCTAGCTTGGAAACATTGAAGCATGAATCCGGCTGGTGTGAGTGCTATGTCATATTGGTGAAGAAAGAGTGATCTGAATTCGTCCCATGTGAGTTGAGGGTGGACAATAGTAGTAAACCAATCAGCAGCCTCTCCTTTTAAGGCTCTACTCAAGGCAACAATTAAACGTCTTCCTTGTTGATCCTGTGAAGTCAAACAACACTCAACTGTATTGCACCATGATTTGGGCTGAACTTGTTTATTTTTGGGGTCATACTCAGGAAGCGAGAGTTTCAAATGCTCTGAGGGGGTTTGACCTTGATTTTGTGTAAAACACTCTGCAAAGTTTTCATTACAAGGGTTTGTTGTGTCAACAAATCCCATAGGGAGTCGCCACTGTGCACTAAAGAATCGCGGTGGAAGAGGGGTGCGGAGGGAGATGGTGAGCGTCCAGAGGCCCCCTTCCTGCTCGTATGCGCCCGGGAAAAATCGGGAGGGCGATCGGGTGAAGACCCTTGTTCCGAGTAAGGTAAGGCGTCACCCGAACTGCGTTGCGAAATTGGCCAACCCCTTTCTTTTCTAGAATCCGAAAAATCTTGATAAAACTCACCTCGACTATTTCCATAGTGATTCTCATGAAATCCTGCTCGTAGATTACGATATCCCACTTCTGATGTGATGTCCCCCTCATCCTCACACAACTGTCCTTCTTCAATTTCCGATGCCATAGGGTAAACCAATCACAATACCGAATGTAAAACGTTAATAATAACACAGTTTATTATAGAAACTTGACAAACACTCGAAATTAGCGTACTCCCCCTCGACGGATCACATTATAGTAAGTTAAACAGAATCAGATTCACAAATAGGTAACGTAAAATAAAACATAAATTGGAAGACGATCCTTCCTGTAACAACAACGATAACGAACTGACTGACAAAGGTAGGTAGCAGGTATATTATATCCATCTAAGTTCGCATTTGTGCCGCGAGGGGAGTTATGAGCAGCTAGTGACGACACATTGTGTTATTCGAGTGACAAATCGATTATATGATCGAAAGTGAATAAATCGATGGATAATAATTGCTGGTAAAAAATACATTGATTGGCGTTCGTCCTAAATTGGTAGGTGGATAGTTCAGGGTTCATCACTCCATCACATATATATATAAGTAAATATAGCAACATTTTGGCACCCATACAACATTGAAGTTAGGAGGCACCCTCCTTTTCCGCTGGTGTATATATGTATTTTATGGTGTATATTGCTTCGAATGACCTCTAAAAACAGCAAGGTATACTTTTTATTTCATTTTAATGGTTATTTACTGAATCCCACAATGCTATATTTGTGGCACCATTCTAGAAAATTTCAAGTCACCAACTATGTGGCAACCATACGATATTGAAGTAATGTGGCACCCTCATTATTACCTGGTGTATTTGTATATAAATAAATATTCCAACATTGTGGCACCCATACAATTTTGAAGTGTTTTATGTGTTTTATGGTGTATATTGCTTCGAATAACGTTTAAAAACAGCAAGGATACTTTTTATTTCATTTTAATGGTTATTTACTGAATCCCACAATGCTATACTTGTGGCAATCTTCCAGGGAATTTCATATCACTATATCTATGTGCTAACCCAGATATACAATTACGAATCACTGTCTAAGTGGCGACTACTTTGATACATTATGATACCAAGGTGGCACCTGCGACGTTGCCAAACCTTCTTCAGAACAGCAGGCAAATCAACCATTTTATAATAGCAGACAAACAAGAGCGAACCAAGAGTTTCACAGCTCCCATTGGTCTTCCTCGGTTCTGTTGAGGTAAACAAACTATGTTCAAAGATCCAGAGACCGAGCTTCGGGGAAGGAGAATGTTTAACTCTCGTAGACTTAGTTTCGCCAGCAGATTAGGTACCAAGATAATTTAATTTTGTAATTCTATATCTTCTTTTGTAAGTGTACTAAATACGCTGAATGCGGGTATTGTAAAACCACAACCAGCAAGCAAAAATTTTAATAAGCTTTGAAATGGCGTAGGTATTAAATGTGCTCCAATTCCCTCAACAAAATGTGAATTTTTTTCTTCCACATAAATCGTTTTGAATTCTATGAAACCTGGGTAAAAATTTCTTTTCGTGGAGCTACAGCCAGTAAGCGAAGGGCTTTTTATATCTTCCACAGTTGCGGCCAGATATTAGCAAATTCCGTCGTTAAGAATGGCGGAGGATTGACCAGTGCAGATTGTTTTTTCGAGTCTGAATGGGGGGGGGTATGTATCCCCTGATACATTATACAAGAATTGCTCGTTTAAGAGTATAGGATATTTGAAACATCGCGAGAGTCGTGAAACAGATTTGGGGGGGGGGGGGGGGATAAAGGAAAAGTACCTGAGTACAATACTATGTAATCAATGCCATATAGTACATTGGTGCACAACTAAGTACCGTCCTTCTCACCGGAGAGAAAGGTTCATCCCCATCACTATGGCTCCGGATGTTTTCCATGGATCTCACCGACATGTTTTTTACCTTGGTAATATGAACATTCCTCTTAAACGATGGAAATGGAAGCGCAACTACGAGGTTCTACTTCAGCCAAAAATTCTCTTACGCCAGCTCATCATTACACTTGCAATTTGTGTGTATTGCACAAAAGGTCAGAAGAAACATTCTCCTCCGTAACTTCAAGATGTCTAAAGAAATGGAAGCATTAGTGGACAAAATCCTAACTTTTCAATTTGGAGTATACGACCTCATAACGAAAATGAAATAGTATAATTGTGGGTAGTTCTTGGTTGCTTAAGAACTAGTAGGTAACACTTAACCAGATGTACGAAAGAAAATTGTCAATACATTTCGAGACAATCGTTTGAAATCCCAAAAACACGTTCTGATATTATGAAAAAAATATCCTAGTTCCATCTTTGCCAAATTCCCATCAATACAATCGTCCGTAGAACGTGATCAGGGATTTCTAACACACCAGGGCTTTTTGAATATCATCAAATCTATGGCAAAAACTGGAAGACACAAATAAAATAAAATAAGCAGTTCTAAAATTCCAATTCTTATCCGCCTTAAATATAAATGCCCCTTTTGTGAGAAGCCCTATGGAGCGAGAAAATGTCCCGGTTCCAAGGTATCAAGGTCACGATTAACGTTGTTAAGTGACCCTTTTGCATGGTCAATGTAAAAGCCGACTACCGCCTGCCCACAAACTCGAAAACTGTCGTTCACAGAACGTTAGCATGTATTGCAAACAGTTCCGCAACTTCCTCCTTCAATATCATCCTGAACAAAAAATGGAGATCGGCATTTTTGACTTCGCTATCAGGGTTCAAGTTGATAACTGACACACCGTTTCGATCGGAATTTAAATCTTCAGAACCATCGGAAGCTAAACTCATGGATTCCTCCAATTTCTCGTCTGGTTTGGATGCTGAGGACCAACCTCGATCGGGAGCATCTCCAACCTCATCTGCCCGTAATGCCAACATCTCCGGATGCAAAATCAGGTTCGACACAGTCCTTATATCTACTAAATTCTACGAAGTACGATGTTTTCTCCTTCAGCTAGCTGACCGTGATCGCCCGAGAACTGGCAATATAAAAAGGAGGGACATCAAAGTACTTTTGAGACATTTAAGAACTCAATGCTTGGTGTACTGTGGCCGAATGTGAATTACAAATTTATTTTGCTTTTAAACCCAAAACAAACTCATAGGACTTATTTTGGCTGTTTTATCTAAATTGCTTTCAAGCATTAAACAGGTATTCCTTATGCCTACTGCAATATCCGCTTCACCTTCCACTTCCACCCTTGTCAACTTCTTCACAACTGCGTGTAAATGCGGATGAGGACATGCACAACTTAAGGGCGGAGACATCTACCGAGCATTTTGCTGGTACGTAATCTCGCTGTCGATGCACTAGCCTAATTTTCCCCTTCGACAACACCTCATCTTTTAATTCAGCCGATGTACAAGTTACAGGTGCTAACCGCCAATGCCACTAGGAGCCCGGCTGAAAAGGGGCAACTGATCTATAGAAACGTACCAATTATTGAATTTGTTAGTACTCAATTGAGTTTGTATAAGATATGCACGTCTACTAGTCCGAAACCGATGGTGACAAGTTGAACAGAACTCAATTTACGAAAATACGTGAATTCAAGTCTGCTACCCTAGTATCGCTAGGTCTTTGCTACAGACGCAGTTCAAAAACACAAATTTTGGGTCTGCAATCGACTTATTGGTAAATAAATGAAATATGAATCGAATGTACATGTAGGTGTACTGTAGTTATGCAAATCTGCCACTCGAATATCGCCGGTTCGCCAATGTTGACGTCGTTCAAAAACACTGAATCGGATTGGGGTCAAAAAGAAACTCGTATACATATAACTCAAATTACGGCCAATATTAATTGGTTTAATAGGTAACTCAAAAATACACGTCTGCCATCGAAGCGTCACTGGCTTACTAGTGAAGATGAAGTCAAAACACTGTAAATCCTTGACTCAAAGGTTTATTATTTTCCATTACAGATAACAAACCTAAGGCAGAATCCATTGGTATCCCCCGGTCAAATACTGGGAATCTGATTAAGTACTATTAGAATGAGATAATCAGTTGTTATTGTTCTATATCTGATCTGATTTTTATATTTTCATTTTATTTTTAGCGCATTTTCTTTTAAAAAAAAGGAGAAATGAGCTATTGTATTCACTTTGTTCACTGATGTTGTATGTATGTCCTCTTAAAATCGTTTTAAATGCCACTTCCCAACGTCCGATTTTGATGAAATTTTGTATGGATGTAATCTGTAACATTGTGAAAATAAAGATGTGCCAGACGACTAAGAGGTCATTGATCAGCTGATTGAGATCCCAAGCCATTTTGTCTCTTATTCAACGCAGGAAGCGTCTATTTCACGCGGATCTCCTTACAAGAAAATACGCTATCATGTGTCTCATTTCGTGAGCACTGATATACTTGTTTATTATTTTTTAATAACTGTCCCCCTCCCCCCCAAAAAAAACAAGGTCATACCCTCACGACACAGGTACTGATCCTGGGGGTTAGTATTATACGTCTCCTCCTCAAAAATTAGACGTCTATGTGAAAAACGGGCTTCGGATTCGGGTACCTTCGAAAACCCCCAGAACCAGCTCCCTGAGAGCAAGCCTTTACTTTTATTTAGTTATTTTTTTTTTTTTTTTTTTTTTTTTTGCAGCGTAATAATTTATAGTATTGATATGGGTTTCCACAACTTCACTGCTCTCCAGTTTGTGTGTCTTATCAAATGAAAGTCGTTGGACATCTAATTCTAAATATTGCATTTTATATAACATGTCATTTTATTTCATTTTCATGTAATACATGTAATGAATTTCATTTCATATAATACACGTCATTTTATGACGGAAAATTCAAAATTGTCACTAGACCGCTCCTTCTCTAAAGGGCCCCACACACTGTCAGTTTAACTGCAGGTTATCGTAAGGCCGTGGACTGTGGTCGCCCACACACTTATCAGTTTATCTTAAGATCGTGGACTGCAGTTAGCGCGGACTGAAGGTGTGTGGGCGAAGGGCCGGCGAGGATCCGATGAGAGATCCGCGACAGGCAACGGCCTGTCAGATCATGATCGCAAAGGCTCCCCGCCACACACTATCAGTTGGCCTGCAGGCGCGTGATCCGTCGGCTCCTTTTTTCCCCCGTTTCGTCAGTTTTCCGTGCGATCAATTTTGAGCGTGTTTTCACAAGCCGAAATTGGACTGACAGCGGACTGACGGCGAGGATGGACGGGAAACCTACTTTTATTTCGGCATTTATTGAGATTTATCGGGCCTATCCGTGTTTGTGGAAAATTAAGGACGATGCGTACACCAATAAAAGATTACGGGACGAGGCGTACGACGTTTTATTGAAATTCTATCAGAAATCCGTGCCGTCAGCTACCGTGGATATGGTTAAAAATATTATTGCTATTAAGTTATATGGTTAAAAAGCTTATTGCTTATTGTTATTAAGCTATTGCGTTCGTTCCGATTTTTGAATAGTGGTCCAAAATTTAAAATTTTCGTTCAAAAACCGTTTTGGGACGTCTATTGTTAGTAGAAAAATTTAAAAAAATCGCTAATTTTAGTACTGCATTTTTTTTTTTTTTTTTTTTTTTTTTTTTTTAAAGCGAATTTTCACAAAAATTCAGCGATTGCAAACTGGCGAACTGAGGTTCGCCTGCAGTCCTGATTCCTGTCCGACAGTCCGCCTGCAGGCCCCGGACGGATAGTGTGTGCGATGTTCAGGCGATGATCGGCAGTTTAGTGCGGCCGCCTGCAGGCCGTTGACTGGTAGTGTAGGGAGCCCGGCGATATTGGTCGTAAGTTCGTCTGTTGAGGCGACGACCTGCAGGCGATCCCATAGTGTATGGGGCCCTTAACACGTGATAGTTTTCTAAGGAAATAATTATTATTTCGTATAATTATATTTAATTCACTAATAATAAAATTAGAGAGATTAATTAAATTCTGTATTATACGGATATTACAATTAAATTGCGTTTAACATTTAGTAGTCATGCCAAAATTAACCTTATTTAGACGAACCACCTCGTGCACGACGGAAGAGTCGTGTGGGGACAATTCGCATTTTTCGTCAAAAATGCGCTAAAAATAAATTAAATTTCCAATGTTTGGTACCCATTAGTTACAAAGTTAGACTATTTACGACTTTCATCTAATAATTTTTTCAATTGGTATGACAGTTTCTGAGACTAAAGCTCTTAAAAAATCCAAGTGAAACATTTCACCCAAATTGAAAAAAGTGCCGTTTTTTACAAGCGGTTGCGTGATTACTCATATTTCAAATTTCAATAGGTTATTCTACGCAGAATTTAACTGTCGTGAATATAAGTAATAGATGTTTCCTTACTAACTAGCTTAGTTTTGGCGTAAGATCAAAAATATAAAAAACAGTTCGAAAGTTGCGATGTTTTTTCGCAATAGCTTAGGTCGCCCAAGTAACTGGAATGCGCACACTTGGGTTTTTACTATACATATTGACCCTAAAACTACGTAAATTGAAGCAATCCGACCTTTTGTTGAATGACACATTTGGATTTATTATTTTCAATAATGAACCTTTGTATTTTGAAGACAAGTCAACTTTTTTTCTCCTCTATTTACTAGAGACAGATAATGTGATATTTTTCGGTTTTTTAAACATTATTATTACCTGTACAATCATATAGGTATTTATAATTTTCATCACCTTTTATCACATTCATTTGAAATTCCCAAATCTCGAGAAAAATAGGCGAGGAGACTAATAATTCCATACCACTTGACGATGAGAAACAAAAGAAATTGAATCTCAACTCAAACTCAAACATTCATAAGGCATCTTGACCTGTAAAGTTAAGTTGGATCACATCCATCGAACTATAGGTATATCGAGGTATGTCGAATTATAGGTATCAACACATGATTGAAGAAAATAGTAAGAGCATCTATGATCAAGTAGGCACTGCACAGGTACCTACATACCGACATTTCTTAAAGTATTCTTATACATTTTAGTAACATTTCAACATTTTATTTATATTATTCTTTTCCACAAAATTTGAGAATTGAAACATTCTTTGGACCACTGACACAGTACAAAGCATGAAACGTCACTTTTCCGATAAGTGCAATCGACCGTTCCATCACACATTCTTTTGCACACACTAGACGGTAGGTATGGAGACTTCGGGCATTGTTAATTTTGTCGCGAAACGAGGAGATAAATTGCCGTTTTGGTTTATTATTTCCAGTAATAAGCCTATGTGATCGTATAGCAAAAAATTTTTATAACCCCCCCCCTCAAACTTTGTCACTTTACGTTTCAAGGTGCGCAGAATCCAAATTTGAAATGTCCGTCCGCCGTTCGCCGTCCGCCGTCCGGGCCATAAAAGGCCCAAGAATTGACTTAAAAAACCCGTTCTTTCGCACATAGACTCCATTTGGGGTATAGTTGGTCCTAACGTTTAACCATCCCGATCGCTTTACTCGCATAGATGCTATGGGCCGAAAACGGGCGAAAAAGTGTCTTTTTCGAAGCTTTGAGTGTTATACTGACGTGTTAAAACTCCAACCTGCTCAAAGACAACTGCGCAAGCTAATATTCCACGGTCAGGATAACAATGGGCAGTAGGACTTCGCAACAGAACACTTTAGGACCAGATCATGCACGACCACAACTGCACAACCTAATAATTATATTTCTCATGTTAGGACAAAATTCACTCATCTCAAAATGCACAACTTTCAAATGAATATTGATGGAAAAATATGAGTGATATGATAGTGTAAGCGTAATAGGGCGGTGAACCTCAGGTCGTGAATGAGACCTAGGGAGTACCTCCAGGGTGGCGTGGAAAACTTCCTACACTTGTATTGCTTTCGAATTTCATGTTCCTTCGAGGCATGAATATATATGTTTTTTTCTAGGTCATATTTGTGTGTTGATACCAATGCTTTGCCTACGCATATTTAATAACAAATCCTCTCGACTTTTCATATGTACTTAGATAATTATATTATTAAGGCAATGATTATTTGAATAGATAGGAGCTCAAATCGAGAAATATAAACATACGTAGTATATAATTATAGAAGTATAGGTTGTGGCAACTCGAAATAGGACATGCCGAGGAGTCTGGACGGGCCTTATGACGTACGCCAACTAAAACTACGATCAAACTCAATTGAAAAAATAATAAACCTTTGTGAAATAATTTGCAGCGTTTTGATTTATTATTTATTCAAAAGCGGCAGGACCCAATTTTGAGTGTTGACGATCGAAAGCTCTCAACCAAATGTGTTTGTAGAAATGCCCTCAAATAATGAGTGATGCAGTCATGCAGGACGAGGTGGGGTTAAGCGGTAGGTACAGAGTCTTCTTCTCTGTACCGGGCCAGCTACCATTCTTGGCCTTTAAGTGCTCTGCCCATACTGGTACCGCGATGGGGCCCCAGGTCTAGCCTGCCACCCAGTTGAGGAAGGATTCGCGGGGGTAGTAGGTTTCACGCCCTTGTAGTTCTCCCCTATCTAGGGGGGCGGTGGCTAGAAAGTAGAGCCTTGTTGGGGTTAATTGTCTCCATCAAGGTGATGTTTCCCCGGCCTCAACCGGGGGACGCGTTAAGAGGCCCTACGGTCTATACGTTTACCATCGACGAACTGTCCCAATAGTGAACTGCCAACACAAAAACGTGTTATTTTCAATACATCACTTTTCATTAATTTCTCCTCTCATGTTCACAGAATAGCTTTTGTTTTTGACTGGTATGATGAATTGTCCATAAAATATTTTGAGTTAAAATTATGAGCGAATGGCAACGAAAGTAAATTAGTAAAAATAGTAAACCCACATAGAAAATCCCTAAAATCATTAGTTCATTTCTATATAGCGAGTGAACAGAACTTGGCCCGGTGAATCGTGACAGTTAGTACTCGGAAACCAGGGACAAAGTGAAAAGTCACGGATCCAGGGGTATATGGTTAAATATCAAAACCACGAGTGGTTGCTGAAAGCTTTCATCGTTGCTGAAAGCTTATGCCGCACAGCTACAGCGGTATTACCTGCCTATCATGCTTTCACAGGGTGTGTGTGATACCACAAGCAAAATTTTGACTAAAACATCTGCGGTGATTACCTTAAAACACTATGAACCAATAGACGCCTAGCCCCACTTGGAGTTGGAAGACAAATACAGAAACTCGGCTAACAAATCTTGAGAATTTGTACTTAACGTTGATTGAAAAAAAAAAAAAAAAAAGAGAGAACAGCGCAGGTGAGGGTAGATTCAATTGGCTGACGAACTCTCTCAGCATAATTATAAACTTTTCCTGTGTACCTTGCACTTTAGGTGCTTCATTGTTTGAGGTAATTATAACTTACATATTTTTGGTTGAGTGCTTTCGATTGTCAACTCTCAAAACTGGATCCTGCCTTGAGTAAATACGAAATCCAAAATGGCAATTTATCACCATACCACTTTGTTTGTGCAAAGGAATGTGTGGAACGCTCTCTTAGTCTTGTCGAAAAAGTTACTTTTCATGCGTTTTTCAGCGTCAGTTCTCCAGAGAATGTTTCAATTCTTAAATTTTATGGAAAAGAATCATTTAAATAAAATTTCAAATGTAATTAAAATGTAGAGCAATGCTTTACTACATAGTGGCACGTATGTACCTATGCAGTGCCTACTTGAATATTTACAAGCTTATACATGTTCTTATTGTTTGATCAATTGAATTATGTTGATACCTACCGATGCATGTGGTCGAACTTTCCTATAGGTACTCAATAAATCCGCATTTTCGGCTAATTGTTCGTCTTGTAAATTTGGATCGGAAAGCGGGGGTCAAAACTGCTTCCTTCGTCAATAACTATTTCGTAGCAATTTTCACAGATACGCGCAGTTACCTATATCATTGTCATCAATAAAAGATTTGGTTGATTAGCTACATGCTTTATGGATACTGGTTCCACAATTCGTCATTCAATAATGATTAACAGAATGTTTCCATTTTTTCCTACCGTTACGTTATCGCGAAAATATTGGTTTTCATGTACAACCAATGCGTTAGTAGGGAAGTGTAACTTCCCTTAGTGATAGCAGGAAAATCAATCGCCTCTTTTTGGAATGCTCTCATTTAATCACAACATCTCATGATCCCTTAGCCTCTGTAGTGTCAAGGAAAGCTGATTTATTACTGTAAATTATAAACTAATATTGTCAAGTAACCACAATGAACTAATAATGTGTGAAATTAATCATTATTAAATTATGTGACTGTTTGACTGTTAGTATGAGGTCTATAGTATGTTTTTTTTTTTTTTTTTTTTTTTTTTTTAATACATGGTTTAACATGGTTTAATATTGTTCTTACGTGTTCCTTCTGTTATTTTCTGGCAAAAAAGAGTAGGCACTGATCAAGGGTTAAATTTCCAGGTTGATCCCTAGGGCCTCGTATTATCACATTAAAACTCAATTTTCGGAGAAAATAAATTATCTTAGTTCATAAAAACTATATCCACGATGACCAAACTGTTTTGCAAAAGAAAACCCGTACATTTTATAGAAAAAATGGGAATATTCCGAACTACTTCCGAAAAGTCGACTGCAGATAAACAACATTCACAGCAGGTAAACACAACTGAATGTGATAAATGTGAATGAATAAATGTGGTAATTGGTGATGAAAACTATAAATAACTGATTAAGATATTATTAATAATAATAAAATAATAAAACTGAAAGTTTCACATCACCTGTCTCTAGTTAACAGAGGAGAAGAAAAAAGGAATTTTTTCAGCTTTTGCCTTATTTTAAATTAAACCTGATAATTTTAAAAGTATTTCGCTAATAACCAAAAGTATAGCTGGTTTAAAAACGAATAATTTGAGCCTAAGAACGATTGTTTGCGTTGGGACATTCGTAAACTATTAGGGTCAAAATGGAGCGCGCTCCCATGCGCTCTTATATCCCCCTACCTTCCGCGACCACTCGCGGCGCATCATCCAGTTTTGAGCAACGTATAACTAGGTACTGGAATAATGCATAAAAGATGTTACTTCATCACGTATGTACCATATTGAAATACTTCTGTGGAGATGATCTTGAATTTTATTTTACTTTTTGTTGCATAACTGGAACTTTCTATTCCATTCCAGATTTCCTAAAGTCCCAAAAATTCGCCTAAATGGATGATATTACGTAAAAGAAGACTATAGGAGATCATCTAGGGTCCCCTAACACTCCTTGAGAGTATTCGGTCAATTAGATTCAGAGTTTCACGTGTGTTAACCAAGTTAATATCAATAAGGCAATAAAATGCATAGGAAACGTTCCTAGAAACCTCTACCCAACTACCCTCCAAGTTTGAACATAATCAGACCAATAGATCGTAAGAAATTGACGTTGTTAGAATCTGACGTTTGCGCATGCTCGCACCCTATTATTGATCCGACAACAATGCAATTTAAAGGGAACCATCTAGAAGCTAACCCACACAAAACCAGAAAATTCCATAAAAATCGGTTCCTTAGTCTCTGAGTTTCACAAGTGTCAAACAATTTTATTTTTGCGCATGTACAATGGTCATTACTCAATCAATCGCAATAAAACTCATAGAGCATATTTCTGATACGTATAGCCAACTACCCTCCGGGTTTGAACAAAATCGAACCTATAGATCGTAAAAAAATCGACGTTATTTTATGAATTCACGTTTGAGCTTGCGCACACGTCATTATTGATTCGATTGCAATGAAATTCATAGGGGAACATAAAGAGGCTAACCAAAACAATCCCTGAAAATGTCATCAAAATCGAACTAAAATTGAGAATTTCCTGTGCTTTTGACTGGGAGTAGTTGTGTAGTCGTCCAACACATCTCAACCCGCCCGACCGCACGCTCAACCCTGAGACAGCGTTCCAGTTGTTTTAGTTCTTTGCTTTTTAAAAGAGAAGAGGTGGGGAGAAGACGAGGTTATTTAAAGCAATGGCCGACCCTGCCAGATCTCCGGTAGCCATTCAGTAAGCAAAATAGAATGTGTATATTATTATGTATATTATAATATACACGAAACACCCGACAGCGGCGAAGCACGCGGAAAAACGATGAACTACAGCTGTAAATTTGTGATCCATAATCCATTCAACTGGCACCCACCTCTCAAACTTCAAAGGCTCTTTGTTGGTCACTGAATCAATGTAAAATTGTAATTATGAATCCTTATCATCTAGTAGAGCTTAAATTAAATAGTGAAAATCTTTTATGTGTTTATTGTTGAAGTTAAGGTAAGATATGAGGGGTTGACAATGTGGCACCCTTATACGGGTGCCATAAAAACGTGGGTGCCACTTCGTATATATATAAAAGCGTTAAAATCCAGGAATCATTTCAGAATGCCTCAAAACAGATTTCGATGAAGAAAATTTTTGAAAATTTTTATTTTAAAATTTTTGGAGCCATTGCAATAGCTTTATTTTCTAAAAAAATTCGCTAAAATTGACAAATTTCTATTTTTTAGCAGAATGCTACTCGAAAAAAATTAATACATAATTAATACATTTATAACATTAACTGAAAGCACAAAGCACAAAATTGCACAGAAAAGCATTTGAAAGCACAAAATTGTACAGAAAAATTTACTTAAATTTCATTAAAATAAGCTAAAAATCGATAGGAACACTTGAAAAAATTGTAAAAATCCAAAAAATCGGTTGTTCATTGGAATATTACTGACAAAAAGTTAGTTTGCTATAAAATGTATAATGAAATTTTTATTTGTCCCCAAAGTGCTCAAATTTCAACAGAATTTAACATAAATGTAATACGACCATTTATGAAAATTCGCTCATACGATCATGCTGCATGACTGGAACTTTTTATAGATATTTTAGCAAATTTTAATGATATTTAAGTACGCTTTTCATCATAATTTTGAGCAAAAATGTCCTAGTTAATCGTAAAAATTTAATGTTGACTAAAATTCTGCAAAAAATAGAAATTTAACGATTTTTGGCAGTTTTTAGCCATTTTTAGTGATTTTTTGGGTACATTTTTCGAAATTTGACCAATTTAATGTGCTAAAAAATTGTTGTCTAACAAACTCATCCTTTCTTTTGAAATGCTTGATTTTTTGGCGAAAGAACAAAGTTTTTATCTCAATTCTATCGAGAGTTATCGTCTGGAATGACACATACATATATATATATATATATATATATATATATATATATATACATATATATATATATATATATACATATATTCATTTATTTTTTTGGGTCATTTTCCTGAAAAGGGCAAATCTCAACTTCCAGTTTTCAGAAAACCAAAAGTGCTTAAAACTCTCCCCAAAAATTCATGGGTGATCTGTACAGTGTGTTGATCACATTCCTACCCTCGGTCATGCAACACAGTCCTTATTTAGCCAATAAAAATAAATGAAAGAAACAGTGAAAAGCGGGGGAAAGACGCCCTCAGCGGGGGAAAGACTTCGACGATGAAACGAGTACTCTAGATGGTCTAAATCGTTCAAATGAACGTCAGTTTCTTCAATTGAGGATGAGGATATGAGGAGTGATGAGGATATGAAATTTAGTTTTTCCTTTCAAATCACCCAAAGAAACATAATAAGAACGAAATTTGGGAAATTTCATGAAACTGTGGTTTTTGTCATTTGCCGGAACGTCATAGAACAAAACGGATTTCAAATTCGGATTCAGCGCCTCAATGTACCTACTAGAACACATTCTGATGAATTTTGAACAATTTCCAGGGGCATTTTGGGGTGATTTTCATGAAATTCACGAAATTTCGGAAATCCGGTAAAATGAGCGTCCTAGAGCAAAACTGATTTCAAATTCGGATTCAGCGCCCCGATTTACGTAATGTAACACAAGTTGATGAATTTTGAACAATTTCCAGGATGAATTTTGGGAGTTTTTCATGAAATTAATTAAATTTAATTTATCCGAGGAACTAAACGTCGTAGAACAAAACGGATTTCAAATTCGGATTGAGAGACTTAATTTACCACCTAGAACACATTTTGATGAATTTTAATCGAATTCCAGGGCCTTGGTGGGGGCAGAAAACTTATACCCGTTTTGAATATTCTAAAGTTGAAGTATTCATACTTGGTCATAATGTGTCCTAGAAGATAGGACACGGCGGGAAATGTGTCCCTGTTTATTGGACACGACGGGAAACGTGTCCTTGTTGACTGGACACAATGTGTGCAATGATCTGGGACACAAACTAAGATGTGTCCTACAAATTAGGACACATAAGCGATAGTGTCTGATTATACTGGACTCCTTGGGATTATGTGTCCAGGATTATTAGACACTTTGTGTCCGAGTTCATTGGACACATTTATGATAATTATTTAACAAATTAATTAAATTGATCAATTAAATAAATGATACATAATGAATTGAAATATTACAATAACTATTATCAATAAATAATCGATAAGATATGCGGATAACCCTACCTAAAAGATGAAGATTAAAAAACAAATTTTACTAAACTAAATTTGCCAAAAAAGCCGAGCGGGCACTCACTAGACCCACCTGGGCTTCATTCTGGAATAACTTTTTGTTTTAAAAATTTATTTTTTCTCTTAAATTCGCAATTTTTCCCTTAAAACTCACAGTAAATTTGACGAAAATGCGTTCTTGATTTTGAAATCCGTTTTGCGCTAGGATGCTTCATTCACCGGATATCCAAAATTTCATGAATTTCATGAAAATCTCCCCAAAATGCCCTTGGAAATTGTCTAAAATTCGCCAATATTGGTTTCCTTATATTATTCGATGCGCTGAATTCAAATTTGAAGTCCATTTCCCTTTTAGAAGCCGCGTTCACTAGATTCCATAATGTCATAAAAATTCGCTCACATGGTCATGCTGCATGACTGGAACTCTAATTTAATTTTTTCAATCAGCAACATAAGCAAGTCCGACGAAGGTATGTTTAAATTCAACTGAATCAAATAAAAACAATGTAAATTCAAGGAACAAGAGGCCGTCTTCCCCCCGTCTTCCTTGTCTTTCCCCCGCGGAGGTGATTGGCGGGGGAAAGACATAGGTGTGCAAATGATCAACTCGTTTTTTCAATTATTTGAGAGTTCCGTAATTGATTTTCAGCAAAAACAGTATACCAATAGAAAGAGTTACTCGAGCTCGACAAGCACAAAGCGACGGAAAAATTTATTCTCAGTTACTTACCATGAAAATTGGGCGCGGGGGGAAGACGGGTACTGTGTGACGGGCTGTTCCAACGAAACTTCTTTCTTCCTGAACGGCATAACACGGACTGAGATCATTCTGGACCCAACATGGTTTGATAGCCAAGGATGTAACCTAAACTTGGCGGGAAAGCCGAACCCGCACAAACCAACCCAAGATCACGAAAATTCTAAAACACTTTTTGAGCGGGGGAAAGACACCTCACTCTGGACAAACATTTTTCCTCTCCCCCTTCTTTATTTAATTTCCAAAAATTATGGCGACCCTATTTTCTCACTCTATGGAAGTATTTATAATAACCAAGAAAGTTTCAGCTTCGAAATCCAGTCACAATTACTCCAAAGATGGATGCAAAGTTGGAAAAGGCAGGTCTGGACGCCGCGGGGGAGGAGACATTTCGCTGTTCGAATTGATTTTTCAGTGCTAAATAAAATATTAATTTATTTGAAACCTATGTACCTATGTTAAGAGCAACTTGTAGAGACCGGAAACTTTTGTTTTTTAATCTACGTAATAAGGGAAAGACGTAAATCCCTTCGGACAGCGATTTGCCCTTTTCGGGAAAATCACCCATATTAATTGCTATGCAATTCTTAGGCCGACCCCCAATAATTTTTTTAAAATGTCCACTTTTTTTGTGTAACGTTTTTTGTCCCGAGATGGGAAGCGAGAGGTCGTGGGTTCGAATCCCGGCCAGGCCTGAAAAATATTTTTTTTTTTTCCTCGTGAGACGAAGGTTGTGGGTTCGAATCCCGGCCAGGCCTGAAATTTTTTTTTTTTTTTTTTTTTTCTCGTGAGACGAATTGCATAGCAAATTATCCTCGTTTTCTACACAGTAGAAAAGAGAAAAGATCCGGCGAGGCGCGAAGCGCCGAGTATAGATTAGGGGGGTCCAGGGGGGCGAAGCCCCCCTGGCGGGGTCAAGGGGCGGAGCCCCTTGCGAGGCCCGAAGGGCCGAGTTATATATATATACATATAAAAAACCGTTACAATCCAGGAATCATTTCAGAATGCCTCAAAACAGATTTCAATGAAGAAAATTTTTGATAATTTTTATTTTAAAATTTTTGGAGCCATTGCAATAGCTTTATTTTCTAAGAAAATTCGCTAAAAATGCGTTAAACTTCAGAATATGATTCAGAATAGCCTGAAACAGATTTTTGCATACATTTTTTTCAAAAATTCACATTCTACAAATTTTGAGGCGAGAGCAATAGCTTAATTTTCTTCAAAAATTCGCTGAAATTTTCTTCAAAATTCGCTAAAAAGCAAATTTCTATGAAGATGTATGGGACGAAATTGGTAACTATCAGAGACACTGTATTTGGAGTGTAGGATAGGATTGATTCATTCAAGAATAGGAAGAGATTTTATTTACTAATAGATCTAGTGTTGACTTTTCGGTTCAACCCCTTTTAGCGAATTTTCTTAGAAAATAAAGCTATTGCAATAGCTCCAAAAATTTTAAAATAAAAATTTTCTTCATCGAAATCTGTTTTGAGGCATTCTGAAATAATTCCTGGATTTTAACGCTTTTTAGCGAATTTTCCTAGAATCAAGCATTTCAAAAGAAAGGATGAGTTTGTTGGACAACACTTTTTGAGCACATTAAATTGGTCAAATATCAAAAAATGTACATAAAAAATCACTAAAAAAGGCAAAAAACCGCTAAAAATTAACAAATTTCTATTTTTTAGCAGAATGCTACTCGAAATAAATTAATCGAACATGAACTAAGACATTTAAAAATTTAAGCACAAAATTGTACTGAAAAATGTACTTAAATTTCATTAAAATAAGCTAAAAATCGATAGGAACACTTGAAACAAATTTTAAAAATCCACAAAATCGTTTGTTCATTGGAATATTACTGACAAAAAGTTAATTTGCTATAAAATGTATAATAAATTTTTATTTGTCCCCAGAGTGCTCAAATTTCAACAGAATTTAACATAAATGTAATACGACCATTTATGAAAATTCACTCATACGATCATGCTGCATGACTGGAACTTTTTTTAGCCTTCAGCTCACCATTTATTCTTTTAGTACAATTATTCATCAATAAGTTTGTTGTGTCTGAAACAATGTGCTTAACAGCTGTGAGGTAATTGTGTCCTGATTCACATTCACCGTCATCTATAAATCATTTAAAGTTATTTCTACAATTATTGCCTTCTGTTTTTCCACTTCATTGAGAAATTCCATTTTGAAGGCCTCATCCCCTATTTTTATTTATTTATATATGTTTTTTCAAATTAAGGTTTAAGCCGCATCTCAACCAGAAGGGCCATTAGCGGCCTTCATCCCCTATTATATGGTTCGTGACAATATAAGTATATGACACAGCTTCCACCACGTTTTCAAGAGGAAATATGTATCCTCCATGAGAAAGTGAGGCTATTAACACAATTTCTCCTTGTGGGGGATTTAAAACTTCATCCGAGGAAAAATGAAGGCGGCAATCGTTACATTTTTTAAACTTTTTCAATAGTTATCTTACACAGTACCTATCCATCAATATACGTTAAAACAGGAAGATACGGCTTCAGTTCATCAATGTCATTCTCACATACTTCTATATCATGATAAAAGAGGGTACTTTTCCTTCATCGTCATCTTCATAATTAACTTCTTGTTCGTGTCCACCCATATCATCTCCAACTTCCGAAACGGGTGTGCCATTTAAAATCTTGGAATTAAGCATGAGAGGGAGGTAACGTCGCATTCTCAGTTTTGTCTCGGCCTCATGTTTCTCGCATGAAACGTGTTAGTTTGATTGATTGTTAGTGATAGTTTGATTTGATTGATTGATTCCCATCAACGTCCGATACTTGACGAACCTGCTCTCCAGTACGACGGTTTGTAGTTTCACCGGCAGTAAATATTCCAATTCTATTGCGTGACAATGTTCAACTACTTCTATAATTTATTGATAGACTCGTATGTAAAAATGCTGAATACGTTTCTTTGGCAAGTTAACCATTGGCTCCATCTAAACTATCCCACCTTAGCAGCCAGTCAACTACTTTTCGTAAGTATTGTGCTCCAACAGAGTTTGTGGTCAGGGGATCTTCCAGCGGATTTCTCGTCCGCCTCCCCAGTATGGGTGTCTTTGCATTAACGATTCTCCACCAATCAATAATTATTTGAATAAAGTTAGATGTTGTATCCCAGTCCATGAACCGGTCCTAATAACTGCAATCCCTTACATGTTGTCATTGAACATTTTCGTAACGAGCATCACGTTCTGCCTTTCCATGGAAGTGAAATATAAACATGTTAAGGTTAAATGAGGGGCGTATTTCTTTAATGAATTCTCTTCGATGTTGTATAATTTGAGTGGTATTAGATGGACTTGAGGTATAAGAAGGACAATTCAGGATATCGAAAACACTGTCCGTTCTTCGAATTGACCCAGTTGTCAATTTAAAATGTGTACTGTGTCGTATAGAAAAAAGAGGAATCGGTTTGGGTAACAGGGATGAGGATACTTTATTCTAAATTCTGGTGGATCAACAAAGTTGCTGATGGCTTTTCTGTTGTTATCGCTAAATATACAAGTTACAGTAAAGCCGATATCTTCCAATGTGACAACGATTTTTTAAGGGTTACGTGAAGATGATCCCCAGTGCATTTTCTCAATGGCATTATGTGAAAAACCTCTTTGAATGTAGATTGGATACTCGACATCATAAACTTGTATGCAGTAGCTGACTGGGTGTTCTCCGTATTCCCCATTATTTTCCCCCCTAACATAATCTATACTCACCTTCAGATGAATTTCATCCATAAGTATACTGAAATTATTATCGCGAGGTTGAGTGAATGTGAACACTTTTTCCGCGTACCCAAGGAAGTTAGATCTTTCTAAATCCTATAGGATTCAGCCGTGAATCCGATACTAGTGAGTGAAGAGTGTTGTGATGGGGAAGTGCAATGTCACCAAATGATCTAATAAAACGGAAAGACGCTGGAGAAATCGAGTGAACTTAAGCCCAAAAAATCAATAATTCAGAACTGTAACGCAGGAGCCTTTCATTTTGGACGTAAAAGTCAACATTTTAACTTATACCTTCAAAAAATCAACACGTTCAGTACTTATATCATTAAAATAATCCAACAGGGACACAACAAGCTCCACTACATCACCTATGATTATCTTACCCTCCCCTCACGCGGGCGATTTTAGAACTTCAACTGCTCCCATTATCGCGTGTGCAAAATAGGGGTTACAAAGCGGTCATCGCTGTATCCCTTGAGGCAGAGTGCAGCGATGCCTCGTTTTGTGGGTTATTATTATTATTTCTTCCCCTCCGATCTGCCAGTGGAGTCCGTGTTGGCAACCCGTTTAGTGACGTGTGACGGACGGTCAGCATGGCTCCCCTTAGAATCGTGCCCGTTGCAGTGTCCTGATGACCCTTCCGGCTGAGACCCGGCATAAATTCTAAAAAATAAATAAATGAATAAAAAGTACCTATACAAAATAAAACAATATACTAATATACACAATGAAGCCAATAATAGAATAAATACGAGAACACCAACAAAATAATAAAATGCATTACTAAATCGACCACTTAAGTTAAACTGCTTTACAGGAAGAGCACGAACTTCAGTTGGAAGTCTATTAAAAACTCATGAGCCAATTTGGTTAGGATTACAAAGTTGGGCGACGGCGAGGCGTGTAAATGGGAGGACGATATCTTCCTTCGATCTTGTATTATATGCATGCATGCTGGATTAGGGTGGTTCAAAAAAAAAAAAAAGTTCTGGGATTTCTGGTCCCCATTGTGTTTTTGCTTCCTCCGTATGTCAGGATGACCCTCCTAAATTTTTAGCAAAAAATATTAATCCTAACCACTTTACCTGGGTCGATTTTTGCCAGTTATCGACCGCTATCGTAAACCAACCTCTAAATTGGTGCCGACGTGATGATTTGAAGGACGGATTTCAATTTTTTTGGGTCAATTTATGGGTTTTTGTATGCGCTGAACACGATGAACTTATTTATTTTACGCTCCGTCCACTAGTTATCCCGTAAACTGGCAGAGGGCACTGCTTGAAGATAAGTAAAAATCGAAAATTTCACCGAGAATGCTGTCGCCTGGTAAAAAATTGTACTAGAAACATGCTATTATGGTCGGATAATATGCTTTGGCATGTTCTGAACATGATCCCGTTTTTTACTATACTTTTCCGCCGGTGATTGCTTCGTTTATCGGCCATAAACATCAAATTAACTGTAGGGTTATAGACAAATTCACAGTAATTTCTCCGGAAATTATGTCGCGTCGATAATTTAAGGTCCCGAAATACCTTGTGCCGATAAAATTGGGTATTTTCCAGGATACTCGGTACAAAGCCGTTGGTAATTTGGCAAGGACTCAAACCGGCATTTTACTTATTCGCCAAATACGAGTATAGCGGCAAAATGGAGAAAATAGCTAAACTTTTCCCATTTTTCTGTAAAATTCCTTAGTTTCCATCGGTTTTCCGGGGTCAAATTCGTAGTTCTGAATTGTCTAAACTGTAATTGGATGATAGTCAGCCTGACTATCAAGGCTTATTGATATCTGTACACCACCAGAAGTAAACATTTCCTAAAACTTGCCGTAAACGGGATATAGTTGAAACTTTGAAGACTGTTTGAAATACTTTTTTTTATGTTTCAATATTTTATCGAGGTTAATTATTATTTTTGTATATTTTTATTATATGTTATTCTCGTTAAAATGTTTTTTTTATGTTCCACGATCATGGATTCTCTTTCAGCTTATAGACCAAATTACAGATTGTCCCTCGAGCAAGTGAAACTGAAATTATATTACATTATTTTCAATTTTATTACATCATTTTTTATTTAACGATCCAATCACAGTTCAGACAATTCAGAACTATGAATTCGACCCCGGAAAACCGATGAAACTAAGGAATTTTACAGAAAAATAGGAAAATTTTTAGCTATTTCTTCCATTTTGCCGCTATATTAGGCGAATAAGTACAATGCAGGTTCAAGTAAATGCCAAATTACCAACGGTTTTGTACCGAGTATCCTGGAAAATACCCAATTTTATCGGCACAAGGTATTTCGGGACCTTAAATTATCAACGCGACATAATTTCCGGTGAAATTAGGGTGAATTTGTCTATTACCCTACAGTTAATTTGAGGTTTATGGCCGATAAACGAAGCTATTATCGGTGGAAAAGTATAGTAAAAAACGGAGTCATGTTCAGAACATGCCAAAGCATATTATCCCACCATAATAGCATGTTTCTAGTACAATTTTAACCAGGCGACAGCATTTTCGGTGAAATTTTCGATGTTTACTTATCTTCAAGCAGTGCTCTCTGCCAGTTTACCGGATAACAAGTGGACGGAGCGTAAAATAAATAAGTTCATCGTGTTCAGCGCATGCGAAAACCCATAAATTGACCCAAAAAAATTGAAATCCGTCCTTCAAATCATCACGTCGGCACCAATTTAGAGGTTGGTTTACGATAGCGGTCGATAACTGGCAAAAATCGACCCAGGTAAAGTGGTTAGGATTAATATTTTTTGCTAAAAATTTAGGAGGGTCATCCTGACATACGGAGGAAGCAAAAACACAATGGGGACCAGAAATCCCAGAACTTTTTTTTTTTTTTTTGAACCACCCTAATGCTGGATACAGTGGTTTGGTGCGATAATGTTGATTTTTTCGATTTTTAAAGTTGCAAAAACATAAGCACTTGGCAGAGTGAGGACGTTGAGGCGAGTAAATGCAACTCTTTCTCCATCCAAGATTAGCTGGAATTCTAATGACGCGCTTCTGGACACAAAACATCTCTACAGAATGACTGGAATTCCTCCAGAGCACAAGTCAGTACGGCATTCTGCTTGCAAAACATGCATGATAAACAGAGAGGAGTATATCTTTAGACACCTCTCTTGATAAACGGCGAATCATAAATGTGCATGATGTGAGCTTAGTTAAGAGATCATTTATGTGAGGGAGCCAAGAGAGGCGGTTATCCAAGGTTAACCCAATAAAGTTTATACACTCCTCTTGCTGGCGATTTAGAACAAAATTGAGAGACTGAGTCTTTTCTTTATTAAGCAATAGGGCGTTTACAGTGCACCATTTATCAATCAAATCGTTGAAGTTATTCAATAAATTCGTCAACTCGACAGGACTAGAACTTACGGCTAAATTAGTGATGTCATCAGCAAACAAAAAAAGTCCAGTCATGCAGCATGACCCTATGAGCGAATTTTTGAAGAAATCTCCGACATTTCAGTCGCTATTGATCGTGTTCAGAAATTTTATTTTATGATTTTGATAGACAAACATGGAATCAAATTATTAACACATGCACAGAGTAAACTCATCAGTTGAGATTACTTTTTTTTTTTTTCTAAAGCACCTACTACCTACGTTTTAAACAGCATGGTTCTAGGATTAGTTATACAGGGATACTTCCATAAGAGTAGTTCAATCTGAATTTGGACATTGTTTCATGCAAATATTACCGATTTTTACAACTAGCGAACGGCATTATTTCGATTTTTGACTGATTTTTCAACTTTGAAATTTTTGAAAACTTGATACATATTCTTATAGTAAATTTTACGCTGATTCCGAATATACCACATGTTAGTATGCTGAAAAAATTATTTCGCACAACAAATCGCAAAAAACAGGCTATTTTGACATATTTGACTACATTTTTGAAAATTTCAACCCGAAGATGTAATCCGATCATGCTGGCCAACGAACTTGAACTTTCGTTTTGTGTCCTTAACATTTTAAAATTTGTTTGAAGTTTCTAGCACAATTCTACGGACAGTTATCGTCTGGAATGACACATATATACATACATACATACATACATACATACATATATACATACATACATACATACATACATACATAAAAAAATGCGTTAAACTTCAGAATATGATTCAGAATACCCTAAAACGGATTTCTGCATAAAAATTTTTCAAAAATTCACATTCTACAAATTTTGAGGCGAGAGCAATAGCTTAATTTTCTTCAAAAATTCGCTAAAACACTGTCTGTCTTTTCAAATTGATACTCCATATCGTTGACAACAATAAGGAAAACGCAAGATCCTCTCTATACTAACTAGTAATTTGCACACACACACACACACACACACACACACACACACACACACACACACACACACACACACACACACACACACACACACACACACACACACACACACACACACACATATATATATATATATATATATATATATATACACATATATATATATATATATATATATATATATATATATATATGTATATATATATATATATATATACATATATATATATATATATACATATGTATATTGCCAAGTATTTCAATTTGCGGAAAAAAAACCACACGCATTTTGTCATTAGTGATTCATCGGCAAACCGTAATCGCATCAATACTCAGAGTTATGAGTTACACATAAAAAAATAAATGATCCTTTACCTAATAAAAATAAAAATAGTGCCTAATGATTTCAAAACGAAGAAATAACGTGACCCACAGGAAAACGAGGCCATGCCGCATAGCTAAGAGGGGGATCTCAATGCTAAGCCATTTCACTACTAATGTAGCCTTATTCATTCTCGTGTGTTGACGTGTGTGTTGGCGTTCGAAGAAATTTATTTTCGAAATAATATAGTATCTTATATCATGAACCCACTAGTAGTGTTTATGGCAGCTATGTGCTTAATCGTGGTGCATATGGCTGATTGTCGCCGCAGTTTTCGAGTAAGTGTACATTGTGTATAGGTACACAAACATATACACATAATACAAACATATTATACATGCCTATCCACCTATCAAATTATCGTACATATTATATGGTACGTAACAGATGATACCTAAATACATAAAGATTTTGTTAAAGTTCGTCATACGTATTATAATTTGTTTAGTTGGGTTAGGAAAAGAAATTCTTAAAAACCAATTCTATGACACAAAAAATCTTACTAAATAAAATTCGGTGATTCAAAAAAGATTTTGGATTTTTTGGGTTTTCAGCAGTTTTTATACACTTTCCAGCAAGTATTAATGAAATGTAAGTACTTTTCTCATCATAATTTTGTGCGAATATGGTTTAATGTCCTAGTTAATCTAAAATCCTAGTTAATAAAAAAAAAAATATATATATATATATTTCGGGTGATTATTGAGGTGCGGTCGATAACAAAACCAGTACAATACCGAAAATGTATGCGCTTACAAAATATGACAAAGACGGCAATCCGGTTAGACCTACAGTATAGTACGTGACAGCTCCAACATATCAAGCATCCAAATATTTAGCTAAGATACTAGATCAAGTAATTTATTCGAAGTATAACGTAAAAGATTCTTTCGATTTCAAGAACAAAATTTCCCAAATTACGAGTTGAATTCCCGAAAACCATGAACTAATGAGTTTAGATACATCATCACTTTTTAAAAATTTACCTCTGCCATTGATCAACTCCATAATTAATAGTAAATGGGAAGAAATAAAACTCCACACAAAAATTCCTAAAAAATACTTTCTTAAACTACTGGAACTATGCACCAAAGAAAGTACCTTTCAGTTCGATTAAACTATGTGCAGGCAAAATTTTGGGGTAAGCAGGGGGGGGGGGGGGCAATGGGGATTGCACCCTGCTTGGCTAACCACGGCCTCAATTACCTTCTTGACCATGTAATCCCCTTATTACCAGTCAAAATGCCAGTCATTTTCAAAAATGTAGATGATCTTCTTCTCTGCGTCCTTTCAGGAACACTCCACATAATTTTAGCAAAATGTAATAGATTTCATATTCGCCTCCGATTCACACACGAAAACGTAAATTCGGAAAACTCTATTCGTTTTTTAGACATTCTAGTCTCAAGAAATCCCAATAGCTACGTGGACACAAAATGGTAGATGTATGAACTATTACAGCCATGAACCGTACCAGCAAAAAATTAATTTTGCAATGAATTTAATTGACCGAGCAAAGAAATTGAGTTTTCCTAAAAATCATGAAGAGGTTGAAAACATGATCGGGGACGTTCTCCTTATGAACGATTTCCCCCATAAACTTGTATGCGAACTTCTCAAGAAGAGCAAACATTCAATAGCCCCCAATAGTAACACCAATGCAATAAAGCATACCCGGCCATTAAGTTTAGTCACTTCCCTACGTTGAACACTTATCCCCATCTCTAAATAAAATTCTAGTAGACAACAAAAGCAACATCAAATTTTCCTATAAAAACCAAAAAAGTCCAGTCATGCAGCATGACCCCATGAGCGAATTTTTGAAGAAATCTTCGACATTTCAGTCGCTATTGATCGTGTAGAGAAATTTTAGTTTATGATTTTGATGGACAAACATGGAATCAAATTATTAAAAATAATTAGGAGGTACTCTTACTTCCATATGAGTAGTTCAATCTGAATTTGGACAATGTTTCATGCAAATATTACCGATTTTTACAACTAGCGAACGGCATTATTTCGATTTTTGACGGATTTTTCAACTTTGAAATTTTTAAAAACTTGATACATATTCTTATAGGAAACTTTACGCTGATTCCGAATATACCACATGTTAGTATGCTAAAAAAATTATTTCGCACAACAAATCGCAAAAAACAGGCTATTTTGAAATTGTTGACTACATTTTTGAAAATTTCAACCCGAAGATGTAATCCGATCATGCTGGCCAACGAACTTGAACTTTCGTTTGGTGTCCTTAACATTTTAAAATTTGTTTGAAGTTTCTAGCACAATTCTACGGACAGTTATCGTCTGGAATGACACATACATATATACATACATATATACATACATACATATATAATTACATACATACATACATACATAAAAAAATGCGTTAAACTTCAGAATATGATTCAGAATAGTCTGAAACGGATTTCTGCATAAAATTTTTTCAAAAATTCACATTCTACAAATTTTGAGGCGAGAGCAATAGCTTAATTTTCTTCGAAAATTCGCTAAAACTATTCACAATATTTTCAGTAAAACTAAAGATCCGATTCCAAAAGAAATGAAATCTCATGTTGTATACCAAGTTCCTTGTTCTTGTGGAAAATCATACTATGGAGTCACCCATTCTCATCTGAAAACTAGATTATATAGTCACAAACATAAGTGTCGATATTATGCGCAAAATCCCACAGATAAAAGATCCCACAGTCCTAACCACTCACGCCCGTAGCAAAGACCATATTTTTAATTTTAATGAAACCAAAATTGTAACACATGAAAACAATGTATTCAAAAGTAATGTTAAAGAAATGATAGCAATAGAAAGAAATTACCATACAGCAATAAATTCTAAATCTGACATTCAAAATTTGAGTAAATGCTACGCAAATTTAATCCATTTGAATCATAACCAAAGTCAATCACATCAACCGTTCCCCGCCAATTCTCTCTTCAATGGACTCACTCCCAAGCAAAGTCAACCCCGTGCCGACAATATACCACTTTTAGGTACACTACAGGTACCTAAACCCCAGACAATGGGACAGTTAAGCCTTTCACAGCCCAATACAGAAATAAATCCAACAGGTACCTAAGCATGTCTCTCTCGTAGCTCAGTTTCGTGTTAGACATCGTTGGGTGTAGGTACTCACTCTAAACTGCAGTGAATTTTCATTTCATAAATTTTTAGAGAAATTGTGCGTTTCATCTTTCAACACAACTCATGTAAGTTTTTTTTTCACTGTACAACTTTCCACACAATCATGTTACAGATATCATTCCATTATCACATTAATTTACCATTAGGCCCGTGTTTGTTATCTCTGTTATAGAACCCTGAAGAGGTACGAATAAACGTACGAAACGTTGGTAAAATAAACCTGTGTCCTTTATCGACCGCACCTCAATGACCACCCTAAATGTTCGATTTCAATCAACTATATGATTCTCGGTCAACAATTATATCAAATATATATATATATATATATATTATATATATATATATATATATATATATAATATATATATATATATATAATATATATATATATATATATATATATATATATATATATATATATATATATATATATATATATATATATATTACTTAGTTCAATGAAAGGCTCTACAAGAGCATGTATATGTTCAAACAATTTTTACAAAAACAAGAACGTACGTCACAAAACTAATTTTTATATTTCGGCTTAATGCCTTTTTCAAAACTACAAAGAAGAATGAATTTTGGGAATTTCGACGTTGATACGGAGATATGTTTGCCAAGGAGAACCAGTTACCAGGTTAACGTCTAATATTCAGGCCTGGATAATCATATGCTCCCAACACATTGCTATGCGCTCGTTCTGAATGATGTAGCATTATTTTATTTGCATTTGGTTTCATCTTTTTTAGAACTTTGATGCAAAAACAATCATTAAATATTTCATTGTGTGTCGTGGCAAACATATCTCCGAATCAATGTCGAAATTCCCAAAATTCATTCTTCTTTGTAGTTTTGAAAAAGGCATTAAGCCGACATATAAAAATTAGTTTTGTGACGTACGTTCTTTTTTTTTTTTTTTTTTTTTTTTTTTTTTTTTTTTTTATAGAAACAATTGCTATTTATTGATTGAAAATCGGGCGAGCGGTCGGGCGGGCGGGCTTCGCAGTCGCCACTCTTGATGGTCCTTCAGTCGTTACTTTCTTTTTTTCACGCTCTAGGGTGGCCTTGTCAACACGTGGATTCAGGCCTCCAGGAAAGGAAGGGGTGCCCCATCTTCCAGCCCTAGCCCTTCTGATATTACTGGACCGGACATGTTGTATTGAAGGCGCCGTCTGCCTCCCCTCAGTCGTAGCGAAACTGCCCGAATCACTGCCATCTGGATCTTGACGCGTACCCAACCGGCGATCTGAGATCGAGGCTTTTCCCACTTTTCTGCAAGTGCCTCGGTCAGCTGTTTTTGGAACCTCGAAAATTCCCGGTGGAGTACCCCCTCACATGAACACACGAGGGGAGTGAAGGAGGCCCGGAGATCCTCGGCTGCTTCGTCGTACTTCCTATGTTTTGCCCTTGCGGCCTCGCCTGAAACATCGGACCAGGGTCGGGATGAATACGAGGGGGCGTCGGCGTTGATCACTCTGTTATCGAAAAACGCCACCCTCGCTCTCTCCCAAACCCCCACTGCCTTTACATCAGCGATCAGCCCCGGAACCCCCTCTGCTCCCTCCCGCAGCACTGGTTCGGTTGCGACTCCCTGCCATGCAAGGCTGGCCATTCTAGCCACCTCGTCACGAACCATGTCGTGGCCATACTTCACTAGGCCGCCTTTCTTGCAATTCAATGCGTGGTTCGTCGACATATGTCCACTGCAGCCATCACAGATTGAGGGACGTACGTTCTTGTTTTTGTAGAAATTGTTTGAACACACACACACACACACACACACACACACACACACACACACACACACACACACACACACACACACACACACACACACACACACACACACACACACACACACACACACACACACACATATATATATATATATATATATATATATATATCTATATATATGTGTGTGTGTGTCATTCCAGGCGATAACTCTCCTTAGGAACGAAATGAACATTCCGTTCTTGCGCCAAAAAATCAAGCTTTCCAAACGAAAGGATGAGTTCGTTGGCCAAAAGTTTTTGGCCATATTAAATTGGTCAAATTTAAAAAAACGAACTAAAAAAATCACTAAAAATGGGCAAAAATTGTTAAATTTATAAATTTTAGCAGAGTTTCAGTCAAAACAAAATTATCAACGATTAACTAGGACATTAAAAAAATACAAAATTCAGCTGAAAAACGTTCATAAATTTCATTAGTGTTCGCTGAAAAATCTATAAAAACTGCAAAAAAATCTGAAAATTAAAAATCTTTTTTAATTGCCAAATATTATTGAGAACGAGTTTTTTGGTCGTAAAATTGGTAGTAAAAAATTCCTTTCTCTTAAATTCCTGAATTTTCGAAACAAATAACATCTATATATATATAGTACGATAATTTAGCGAATTCGCTCATACGATCATGCTACATGATTGGAACTTTTATCTCCTCTGAGCGAAATAAGAAAATTTCAACTTGACTTAGAAGGTGGAAAATTAGTCCAAAGATCAAACTTTGAGAATTTATTGAAAAAACTAGATATTTTTTAAGAATTTTCGTAAAATATAAAGCTAAGCATTGCAATAGCAAAAATTTTAAAATGAACATTTTCGAAAAATTTCTCCAATAAAATCCGTTTTAAGGCATTTGGTCAAATAAAATTAAAAAATGTGTTTAAAAAAATCACTAATATGGCTAAAAACGGCTAAAATTTTAAAATTCATAATTCCAAACAGAATTTTAGTCAAAAGAAGTATAAATTGTGCTGAAAAACGTACTTAAATTTTATTAATATTCACTGGAAAATCTATAAAACTACTTAAAAAAAAGAAAAAGGAAAAAAAAAAACAGTCTCTTAAGCCTTCCAATAGCATAAGAAAAAAATTCACAATGAAATTTTTTGAAGAAAATTACGTTTGAAAGCGGAAAAACGTGGATTTTTAGGGTGAACTTGACATTTTTCCGTCAGAATCGACATGCTCCAAAAAAATGAGTTTGGCATCGGAATTTATGTATCTTTTTTTGCTGAATCGAATGGTGACCCTCTCAGGCCTCCTCACTCAACGAATAAAGGATTTTTATATAAACATGCATATATAATTATAGAAGTATAGGTTGTGGCAACTCGAAATAGGACACTCCGAGGAGTCTGGACGGGCCATATGACATACGCAAGCCAACTAAAACTACGATCAAACTCAATTGAAAAAATACTAAACCTTTGTGAAATAATTTGCAGCGTTTTTCCACTCGAAATACATAGCCTTACAAATAAAGGAGGATGAAAATCTAATGACTCCACATCTTATAACCCTCAAGACCTTCCTGGCTTAGGGACCAAAGTACTTAGCTGGTAACTACCAATTTTTATAACAAATTACAAATCCCAACCAGCTTTTAAGCAATTCTATAATATATATTTAGAATAGAGTATATGAGAAGCCCGATTCTCCTGATCTCCACTCCCCATTTCCAGTCAGTTCGGAGAGCCCCTTAATTGGCGAACCTTTCGTTAGCAGGGGGTACCACGAGAAGGTGAGGATAGGAGTTAAATAGAAGAAGCAATCTACCTATAGTCCAGCCGGTATAGGATTTGGACCTGGAAATAATTCGGGACAAAACGAAACTTTTAGAGGATGTGTATGGGTGCCTAGTAGTCGTAAATTCAAGGTTTTCTATTAAAAATACCCTGTGGAAAATTTGAGGTGGCGAAAAACCGCGATTTTTTTGCAGTTGTTTCAGTATTCCGCTTATAACTTGGAAATGACGCATCCTACAGAAAATATTACTCGTTCCAAAATAAAACAGCATAACATTTGGCGTCGAATGACCTCCAAAACGTCAAAATCGGTCCGACGGTTCAGCCGCAATCGATAGTTAAAGTTCGTCAATTTTTACCAACTTGGCTTAAAAATGGGTTATCTTCGAGTTGAACGCCTGTATCTCAAAAACGGCTACCCCAAACGAAACATGTTACATAATAAAAATTGTAGAGCATCAAATTTCAAGTGGGAAAACCTCCTAACATGAAATTTTACTCACCCTAGCGCTGAGATACAAGGTTTAAACCAAATGAAGTCGTGCCAGTGAATTTCTGGTAAAACTGTATTTCCTAATGGAAATACTGTCGAACCCCACATCATTCATTTTTGTCCCTAACTTTCATTTTTCACCGTATCTACGTATACTATTCGTACTATGATTAACCCCCCCCCCCCCCCCCCCCCCCCCCCGCTCATCGCGAAAGGGGCCATTGATGAGTAATTGTAATGTCCAGGAGTTAGAATAGGTAAACACATACAATTTTGTCGTAAAACATACAAGTGTTTATTATGTATAATTAAAAATAAATGTAATGAATCGTAAACAATAATTAATATGAACTAACTACTGCGAAGGAGTAATAAAAGTTATGAGAAAAACAATTTACAACTTCATGCGCTTTGCCGCTGTTGGAGATTCCTCCTCTTCGTCATCGAAGAGAGAATCAACATTCCAGCCCTCCTCATCTTCGACGTCAGAGTCACCAGCAAACATGTCGGATTCGGGGGCGTTATCGCAGGCATGGCCTGCACAGCTTTTGCAAAGGGCGGAGCACCGCAGTCCTGCTTTCTTGTAGCTGCAGGCTGCAGTGCTACACCCTTTTTTGCATTTACAGGAAACTATAGACAGTATATTGTCTGGAGCTGCATTTTTGGTGATCCTAATGGACCACCACGTCTCGTCATGGACCACCCCTAATCCGACGGAAGGAGGTCGTTTCCTAGCCACGTTTGTACTTGTAGACATGTTCGGCGAACATGTTGCGTGCTGCCTCGGTAGTAGAAGGTAGTAGTCTGGCCAGCTGAAAGGTTGGTTTGGCAAGCGATTTCCTGAAAAACTGGAATTTCAGTGTGTTGAGAGCATCGGTTCCACTTTCTCCCCCATATAGTGCCACTTGGAATCTCTGACCTGCCTCCATGATCTGGGAGTGGCTTGCTTCAGCATCTGAAAAAACAGCTGCAAGATGTTGTATGTATGGGGACTTCTTGTAGAGCTTGCAGACCTTCGTTTTTCCTTGGCCAAAGGGGGTCGAAGTTGTATCGCACCCACTAACTGCATGCAGGAACAGGATGTCCTATTGGTTGATGATGCATGAAGCTTCTGAGTACAACAGTGATGGTGCTTTGCCTCTCCCACTCTTCTTAAAATCGATGTTTTTGGGTGTGCCTGGAATGGATGAAAGCCCCGTGAGTATTACAAGGAGATTGACATCTTCACCTGTAATTAAAACACTGTCATACTCAACAGCTATTGTTAGTGCTGTGCAAACAATCATAACCTCAGTATCTTCAGGTTAAATACAGTTAGTGTCCTCATCAGGCCCTATTCTGTGAGTGTCTCCTCGGACGAGCTGAAAAATGAGATAAAAGCAAATGTAGACCCAGTGGACTTGAAGGTGGGAGTTGTGAAAATGTTTGGAGTTGCCAGAGGTGGTGTAATTGTGCACACAAGAACAGACTTAGATGCATGAAGGAGAAAAGACTAAGCAATGCTATTAATACAACGTGCGGAACTATTGCCACTGCAACAGTAGCCAGTAAGCGCCTGCCTCGAGTGATTATATATAACGTCCCAATCGAGCTAAATATGGACAATGCTGTAGAAATTATAACCAGGCAGAACTTAGAAATCTTCCCACAAGGCCATCTGTTCACATCAAAGCTAATTCTAAGCCCAAAACGACCTCAGCAGGGCACTAGCCGAAAAAAAGACCATGCAAGCAGGCACCTCATCCTAGAATGTGGACCTTCCATAAGGAAAAAGTTGATATCATCTAGAATCTGGCCTCCAACACTCAGAGATCTAGTGACGAATTATCTGGAAGATTTCACAGTTTTTCTCAACTGCATGGATTTTGATGACATCTGACCTTCTCTCTCACTCCCCCCCCCCCCCCCCCCCCCCCGTTCTCTTCTTTCCATTCTCCAAATCATGATTCCAAATTCAAAATTTTGAAGCTTTGCTAACCAAAAATTGAATTAATTTATTTTTATTTATTAATTTTTACTTTATTTGTTTTATTTTACATAATTTCCTGATTATTTTATTGTTTTATGTTGCTGTTTGTTTATTTTCCTATTTATTTGTTTACAGTTTATTTTACTCACTTTTGATTATTCAAGTTTTGTTATTTCTATGATTCTGTCTAGTTTTTGTTTTCAGTCATGCTTGCTCATTGATTTTTTAATTTATATTTTTATCTATTTTTTTTCTTATTCCTTCTCTCGGCATATTGTAAAATTCGGAAAGTGGAAAGAGTGTAGTTCGCCTAGAGGTGCACTCTGAAAAAAATAAATTTGACATACAATAAAGAAAAAAAAAGAAAAAAGGATCTTCAGGAGCTTGTTTTGCTGCAATCCCCATGGCTGTCATTTCTTCCATCAGCATTTGTATGAGGTTCTCTTTCTTTTGGTCATTTGATAGGAAGATCTCTTGGCTTATAGAAACTGCAGTTGTTCTTGAGAATACAAAACTGGTGAATGGGTGAACTACAGCACAACGGGATCTTTTTGCAGATTTGGTGGTTTGATAGGTCGGGTCGATAGGATACCCATCAAACACTACTGTGGTGTTACATCCAAAGTAATTCAGCACGTAGTCCACATAGGTCTGGCACACTGATTGAAAATCAGGATTTGTAGTCTTACTCCATACAACCTTATGGAGTAGGAACCCTCCATCAATTACAGCATATTTTGTGCTGCCAAAGTTTTTCACAACACAACCCGCATTCCTTCTCTCAATAAACAAACATGCCCATCCAGAAGTCTTGTTACCGTTATACTTCAGTTTTATTTTATTTTTCTACCCCGAAAAGTACTGCACCCCCCCCCCCCCCCCCCCCGCCATACCATTGGCATATCCTAGATCCGCAAATGGTCAGGGGGTATTCATAGTACGTATAGTATACATTGATATGTGGGAAAATAATTTTAAATGAGCAAAATGATTTACCACAAATTCTCTGGCACGACTTCATTTGGTTTACACCTTGTATCTCAGCACTAGGGTGAGTAAAATTTCATGTTAGGAGGTTTTCCAACTTGAAATTTGATGCTCTGCATCTTTCGTTATTTGACATGTTTCGTTTGGGTTAGCCGTTTTTGAGATACAGGCCTTCAACTCGAAGATAACCCATTTTTTAAGCCAAGTTGGTAAAATTTGACGAAATTTAACGATCGATTGTGGCTGAACGGCCGGACCGATTTTGACGTTTTAGAGATCATTCGACGCCAAATTTTATGCTGTTTCATTTTAGATCGAGTAATATTTTCTGTAGGATGCGTCGTTTCCAAGTTATAAGCGAAAAACTGAAACAACTGCAAAAAAATCGCGGTTTTTCGGCCACCTCAGATTTTCCACAGGGTATTTTTAATAGAAAACCTTGAATTTGCGACTACTAGGCACCCATACACATCCTCTAAAAGTTTCGTTTTGTCCCGAATTATTTCCAAGTACCCCCCGTATTTCACCCTATACCGACTGGACTACTACCTTTTACTCGTCAGATGTATACTCTGCCATAGCCAGTCCCCAGCCCAAGTCTAGAAAAGAGGAGGGACAATTTTAAACGAAAAATACGATTGAATAACTTCGAATCCTCGAATAATGCTTCAATATGAGATCAAATGTTAATACTGATGCTACCACATCATTCAGAGTAAAAATAAACCTACCATAAAATCATGTAATTTTTAGAACTTTTTTGGACATTTTTGGAAACTCCAAAATTTGAGTGATGGGTATTTTTTCGTGAAATTTTACTTATAAATCGAATCTGAAAATAAAAAGAAAAAAAAGTGAGATCCCATTGAATATAACAAAGTTGGTGTGAACTTAGCATGTTTTGGGCATGCGCAGGTTCACCAAAATGCCAAATTAGAGATAAACTGAAAATATTAGTAAATTATTATTCTAATTTTTCTTCGTTATCAGGGATACCTTGTTTATGAGCTGAATATTCATATTTTGAAATTTCTGTTCCAGAGAGCTCTGCCGAATTCGAAAATACGATTGGAAGTTTTCTTTGAGTCCCTGTGCCCTGACTCACGTGGCTTCTTCCAAAGCCAGTTGAAGCCGATGATGGATAAGATTGGTGACTACGTTCAACTAGAGTTACATCCGTTCGGAAAGGGGCATGTAAGTTATAGGAGATAATAACTAAGGTAATCTCAGTAATTCGACTTACCTATAGTATTTCAGATTCTTGTCAGCTCTCAAAAAATAAATAAATAAAATAATAATAAAATTAATATGGTTAGCGTGGTAGTGAGGGGATGAGATATTATTAATAGGCTGCTATACTCATCGTTTATTGGGCACTCCTAGCGCTTTCGCCCATTAGGGCCTCATCAGGGAGCTGTAGTGTACAAAGGATAACAGGCATTTTTGTAGTAACTATAGTAATTATAAGTTAGGTGTAGTTTGAGTGATGGTAATGACAAAGTTATTAAGTTGTTATGTACCTATTTATAAAGCTGTAATTATAAGTAATTAGTGGTAGAAATAGTGGGAATAGGTCACCAGAGGTGGGGCAGTAATATAAGGTAGTCTACTTACTTTAAGTTTACATATTGTTGTAGCAATTGGTTTATTTCGATATGTTTATTTGGTATCCTGTAATGAGAAAAGTAATGTGTAAGTATGGTAGAAATGCAATCGGCTCAACTTGGTTTTATATGCTGTGGTTAGAGTTTCTACTCACCGTCTCATTTGGAGTGTGTTGCAGCTGGTTTATCGTCATTATGATCCTTACTAAGTGGTAGTTTGTCGTAATTTTGTGTATTAAAATGTGTACTTATAATAAAAACGATTTGCAATAATATGAGAGCGGGCTTCTTTGAAATGATATAGCATGTTTTGGCGATGGGGACTGAAAAGGTTATAGTGAAGTGCTTTTCATCCCTGCTACTTCTGCCCGGGTGGTGGTGGTCACAAAGTGTGTACGGTATATAGGGTTATGCTTGTGAAGTTGGCTTGATTGCATTTCTATTTACATGTTGTTTTATGCTGTAAGGAGTTATATTAAGATTATTTATACTGTAGATATATAAGTTTATATATTATTAGCTATTATTAGGTTATATAGGTTGTAGGGGTACATCTTATTTCTAGGTTTTAGGTATTTTTATAAATAGTGGTATAAATTGTTCACCTAGGTGTTTAATGTCTTTTTGTTTGTTCATACATATGTGGCTATTTTTAAGGATGTGGATATTTTCTATAATTTTTCTCTTGATGGTGGAGGGTTCGTAGCCTAGTGATCTTACATTATTAAAATCTGCTTTGTGGTTATTTTCATTGCAGTGGTAATCTATAGCTGTTTGTTGCTTATTGTTGTTTATATTGTAGTCGTGGCCTGCCATTCGTTTACGCAGATTTTGGTACGATTCGCCTATGTATATATTGTTGCAGTCTTGGCATGGTAGGGAGTATATATTATTTCTAGTGTTGAGTAGTGGTTCTTTGTCTTTCAGTTTGGGTAGGTATTTAGAGATTTTGTGGTCGTAGCGCCAGGCGATTTTGAAGTTTTTGTGCTTGTTGAATATTTTCCTAAGTTGATGTTCCCATTTCTTGTGGTACGGTAAGGAGATGTATTTGGTGGGTTCGGTAGTGGTTTTAGTGTTTGCGTTCTCATATTGGTAAGTATTTTGTGATGCTATGTGTGTATTGATATTAGTTTTTATATTGGGTTTATTACTAGGGTTATTATTAAAATAGTGCGTTATAAGGCTTTTAGGTGGAATTATTGTTTCGGTGGATTTGTAGTTATGAATTTTATTAAGGTCTAGGTTGAACGATACTTTTTTATGTGTTTTAGTTTTAGTGGGTAGGTATGAGTTGGGTTTGGGTGTGTTAAAATCTAGTTTGTAGGTTATATTTTTTTCAGCTTTCTTGATTTGTTTGGTGATTTCGGTGGAGGGGTATTGATTCTTGAGAAATATCTGTTCGAGTTTTCCTTTAGTAGAGTTATAATATTGGGTGGATGTGAGCCTGAGGGCTGTGTATGCATAATTGTATATTAGGTTCCTTTTGAAATTTAGTGGGTGGTGGGAATTAAAATTAATTAGGTTGTCAGTGGATGTGGGTTTACTATACCATTTAAAGGTAAGTAGGCCATCGGGTTCCCGAATGATACATGTGTTAAGGTAAGGTATTTGGCGTTCGACCTCTTTTTCTATTGTGAATTTAATACTGGTGTTGTAGTTATTGAATAGGTTAAGTAATTCTTGTGTTTTGGTATTATCCACTGCGAGTAGTAAGTCGTCTTCATATTTAAAAATAAATTGTACATGTATATTCGTTGTGTTTATTACATTATTGATTAGGTTATTTAAAACTATTTTGCCTATGGTACTAGATAGGCAAGAGCCCATTTGTTGCCCTGTCAGCTGTTTGTAGAAGGTGTTATTAAATTTGAAGTACCCTAGGTTGCAGCATAATTTTAAGCCTTCGATAAATCGGTCTAAATTCTTTATAGGTGAGTTAATTTTGATCTTATCCCATTCTTGTCGTATTATGCGGATTGCATGGTCAGTTTTAAGCGAAGGGTAGAGGGACTCTACATCGAGGCTTATGAGAGTATAGGGATCTTTCACATAAGTGTTATGTAATTTAGATATCAGGGTATGGGCATTTGGGATGTCGTAAGGATTATTGTTACTATATGGTTTTAAGATGTTCATGTACCATTTAGATAATTTTTGGGTTGGGCCGTTGAAGTTAGAAACGACTGGTCGTAGTTTGCTGGGTGTTTTGTGGGTTTTAATTTTCCCATAGAGTTTAGGTGCAGTGCTATGGCGGTTATAAAGTAGTTGTTTAGCAGTTTTATTAATGTTCTTATTTTCAATTAGGGTATTGACGAATTTTTCAATTTTTTTATTAATTTTATCTGTAGGATCTTCAGCGATTTTGGTGAATTTCTTAGTGTCGTTGAGCATTTCATTAAACATATTTATATAATCCTCCTTATTCATAACTACATTTTGTTGTGCTTTGTCGGCGTGTACCACGACTATGTTGGGATTGTTAGAGAAAAAGTTTTTTAGGTCTTTGAGATTTTTACTATTAGTAGCCATCTTTTTGTTTGTGGAAATATTTTTGTGTTTGGTGCTACGGTTAATCATGTTGATAGTTTCGTTTCGGAGTCTGATTTGCTCAGGTTCTTCGAGATCATTCTCGTTTACTATCTGTTCGATACTGGTGACTAGTTGTATTACTTCTTTTTCTGTTATGGGTAGCTCGAGGTTATTTTTGGTGTGGGATTCTAAGATTTGTTTGATTTTATCAGGTATGTCGATGCTACTTTTATTAATGACTAGGCTAATGGGGTTTGTATTTTGTTGTTGTTGGGTTGGTATATTTAGTTCTTTGGCGAGAGATTGGAATTTATTGTTGTGGGTTTTATTACATGAGAAGGTGACTTTATTTTTGATGGTAGTTAGTTTCGCATTAATTATATGCTTAGCGGTGTCGGTTATTTCGTACTGTTCCTTATTTACTGCTAACTGGTTGAGTTTGTTATTAGTATCCGAGTTTCTTTCTTTAAGGTACATAATTTCATGTTCGATTAATGTGCTGATGTAATTTTTAGTTAAGTTAACAAATTTATTATATTTGCTATATTTATTATCAATAAGGTTCCTGGCTTTATTAGAGATACTTAGTAGGTGTTTAGGTATAACATTGTGTGCCTTACATTTAGCTAGGAACTTGATTTGTGCTTCTAACTTACATATTTTTATTACTAGTTTCATGTTGAGGTTGAGGAATGCCTGTTGTTTTCCGGAGAGGCTGCTTTCTCCGTCGTCCCCGCTGCCCTCGTTGCGGGAGGTATCAATCATTACAGTTGGTAGCCTTTCCATTATTGTGGTTAGCGTGGTAGTGAGGGGATGAGATATTATTAATAGGCTGCTATACTCATCGTTTATTGGGCACTCCTAGCGCTTTCGCCCATTAGGGCCTCATCAGGGAGCTGTAGTGTACAAAGGATAACAGGCATTTTTGTAGTAACTATAGTAATTATAAGTTAGGTGTAGTTTGAGTGATGGTAATGACAAAGTTATTAAGTTGTTATGTACCTATTTATAAAGCTGTAATTATAAGTAATTAGTGGTAGAAATAGTGGGAATAGGTCACCAGAGGTGGGGCAGTAATATAAGGTAGTCTACTTACTTTAAGTTTACATATTGTTGTAGCAACTTTGTGACCACCACCACCCGGGCAGAAGTAGCAGGGATGAAAAGCACTTCACTATAACCTTTTCAGTCCCCATCTCCAAAACATGCTATATCATTCAAAGAAGCCTGCTCTCACATTATTGCAAATCGTTTTTATTATAAGTACACATATTAATACACATAATTACGACTAACTACCACTTAGTAAGGATCATAATGACGATAAACCAGCTGCAACACACTCCAAATGAGACGGTGAGTAGAAACTCTAACCACAGCATATAAAACCAAGTTGAGCCGATTGCATTTCTACCATACTTACACATTACTTTTCTCATTACAGGATACCAAATAAACATATCGAAATAAACCAATTGCTACAACAATATGTAAACTTAAAGTAAGTAGACTACCTTATATTACTGCCCCACCTCTGGTGACCTATTCCCACTATTTCTACCACTAATTACTTATAATTACAGCTTTATAAATAGGTACATAACAACTTAATAACTTTGTCATTACCATCACTCAAACTACACCTAACTTATAATTACTATAGTTACTACAAAAATGCCTGTTATCCTTTGTACACTACAGCTCCCTGATGAGGCCCTAATGGGCGAAAGCGCTAGGAGTGTCCAATAAACGATGAGTATAGCAGCCTATAATAATATCTCATCCCCTCACTACCACGCTAACCACAATAATGGAAAGGCTACCAACTGTAATGATAAAATTAATAATAATAACAGTTCAACCCCGTTTCACCTCCCCCCCCCCCCCCCCCGCCCCCATCACCCTCCTCTAGATAGGAAGCTATTCGGGGATGAAGGGAGTCATGGAGCCAGACACCCCGAATTGCTTCCTTTCTTATGAATACATTTTCATATCATTTTCAATCGACTCAAAATAATTCTTTGCTTCCTGGCTAAACTACTCGAGAAACTACCTAATGCTCACTTGACTCATGACATATCTTAATCTCATATCTCCAAACCAGCACGGTTTTTAAGGAATTGATCTTGTGAACCTGCTCTTCTGGACATGACTAGTCGCATCTTTCAGGCTATAGATCGCGGCTTGAGCGTGGTTGGCTGCTTTGTGAATATGGCTAAGGCATTCAACATGGCATCCCATAGTATCATCTTCGGAAGTTGAAGAATTCAGGAGTCTGGGGCAACCCATTAGATTGGTTTTGTTCCTATTTAACCCAGCGTCCTTGGAGGGTAAAAGTTTATGGTTTAGGGCCTAGTGGCCCTTCCTTGCCTTCATCCAGTATCCTAATGTGGGGTGTGCCTCAGTGTAGCTTGCTTGGTTCTACTCTATTTTCGGTTCTTGTTAATGACCTCCTTGACTTTCTTGAAGGACCCAGTGTGCAAGTAGTCAACTTTGCTGACTACACGAACTTTTTAGAAAGTGGAAAAAATTTACCCGAATGTATGGACTCAGATCTAAACTTGTTGACTTAGAGAGATGGATAATTCAAAACAATTTACTTCTTTACAAAAAAAAAAAAAAAAAAAAAAAAAAAAAAAGCGTATGGTTCAGACTATGAAATGTTGGTGCTTTGACTACCTCCACAGCTGGTGATGGTGTACAAATCTCATTTTCGTCCTCGGCGGATTTTTGGGTGTTCAGGTCGACGAGCATCTTAGTTTCTGCTCACATATCAAGGATTTACAATCAAGACTGAGCAACTTGTGCTTTGGGCTTCGTAAGCTCTGGCCTGTTGTGTCCAAAGATACTCTTGTTATGGAGTATTACGGATTGTTTCTATCAAAGGCCCGGTAGGGAATATTATTCTGGACGACAAAATCCAATATGGAAAAAATCTTCAAGCTTCAAAAACGTGAAAGGGTTTTCTCTCCCTGCCTTCATTACTTACTTATGAAACCCTGTTTTATTATTAAAAGGCAGGGTATATTCATGCATTCCATGATCAGCTATGAACATGACAGGAGATTCGGAACTGCACTGCTCAGAGCTCCTCAGTATCATCTCGAATTTTTCAAACGGAGCTTTGATTATAATGCGATTATTATTTATAATCAACATGTTCAGTACCTCGCCAGCTACATAGGCCAACCTAGTGCTCCTAATTTCATAGACAAGTGTAAAAAAGTTTTAATTGACAAGGAATTTTATGGCACGTCTGAATATTTTTGTTGTAAATAATGTATATAATGTATATAACAATTGCAACAATTTTTTGACGATTGCTCTACTCTACATCTGGATGAGTTCTTCAAGTTAATAAATGTATGTATTATTATTATTAATATTGTCATTAGTAATTCTATGAACAGCCGTTTGTGGTTAAATTCATCCTAAACTCTTCTACTATTACAGATAAACCAAACTGGCGAGATAAGATGTCATCATGGGCCGAATGAGTGCCTGGGCAACGCAGTTGACGCGTGTGCGATAGAAAGGCTGAGTACTTCGACTGAACAGACGCGCTTTGTGGAATGCATGTTTGCAAACAACAGAATTCCACTTCCGGTTGCAGGTCAATACGTAAGAAAATCCGCAACTTAATTTCACATCAACATTTGCGTACTTCTTGCCACCACATTCCGAAAAAAAAAAAAAAAAATCTATCAATAGTATGTAGATGTACTCACCTATTGAAAAACTCTCAGGGAGTGGATTTTGGGCCCCAGGTATTGAAGCCTGTTGTCTTGTTCAACTTTCCTGAGAGCTTCACGTTTAATCAAAGAGACTCAGCCTACTAGTGAGGGATAAGAGACCTTTGATTATTTGTTTGCTTCCAATAAACCTCATTAGAGTTTGATCTGCAAAGATTCAAAATCTGCGATGGGTGAGTGCAGTGCTCTTGAAGATTAAATTGGGCTGCTGTTTCTTATGTCCTCACATAATCTACCCAGCGTTGAACTGTGTGTCACCCCCAAGTGGTATAGGTGAAATCGACGGGGCGCAAAGCCAGTTAAAAGGCTAACCATTGTTTTGAGTTCCCTACGGAGTTCCCGGAGTGGTTCCTCAGTAAGTTTGGTGTTGGGTCTGGCCACAATAAGTTTACTGTGGACATGTCCCTTAATATGATACCATCATCTTGTGGTTTATTGGTTTGCCCACATGTTGATTCTTCTGAAGGTAGTTTTTTGTAAGAAAAATGAAGCCCCTTCTGCAAGCTTGTCCACCTTTTTGTAAGTAATATCTAAAGGCCCCAGCACCCACTTCAGGTAGTACCGGTTGAGTTTTGCTATAGGGTGTTGAGGGTTTGCATACAGCTCTAGATCACTCTTGAGATTGTTGGAGCTGTTAATGCTTTTATGGAGGCTTATCTCTAAGAGAGAATGTGTCTTTGTGCCCCATCCTAATGCTCTTTGCAGCTGCAACCTCAATTGTCACCACTCCTGCCTGGAATACTGAGGTGAGTTCTCCCAGTGGAATTGAGGTATTCCATTTGGGGTCTGCCCGGTGTCCTTTACCAGTACCTCTTCCATTAGCAAATTTTTGTTAGTAAAAAAAAAAAAAAAAAAAAAAAATAGAATATTTTCTTCATTTAAATCCATTTTGAGACATTCCGAAATCAATCCTAGAGTTTAACGTTTTTTCATATGCATATATCAATAAATGTTATTAAATACCTAATTCAAATAATACCAGGAAGTAGGTTCTTGATAGAATAACACTTCGCTTATAGAATATAGAAACATATTTAATGGGAGCTTGTAACTAGGGAGACTGTTTACAACAAACTGAACTTACTCGGACACCTCAGAAGAAGCCTCAGACTTGGGAATGTGCGAAAAGTAGAAGGGATGTAACCCTCTTGTGCGTGGTTTAAGTTTGGAACTGCCAATTGAACATAATTTTCAAATAAAAGTTCCACTGCATACACCTTAGCTTTTAGTTGTCAAGTAAATAGTAAGGCGAGTTAATTAGATAAAGAACGTACCAGGGCACTGGTGCTATTTGTAGTGGATTTATATACGTTTTACTTGGTGTAGGTAGACCAAGTGGGGTGTTATGAAAAGTACCCATGCCTTGATTATGAGGGTTAAACCCTAGGTGGTTTCCGGACGGAAAATAAGCAGCATTGTCAAGGTCAACGGGATTGATCGTAGAATTATAAGGCTCGTTCATTGTCGGGCCGTGAGGAGCGCTAGGCTCGGCTCGAACCCCTTGGGGTTGTCGAGCTGGGTATTGTTTTCCCGTGTAATAATCGGGTTTTAGGCAGATATTTTTCTGCGGAGCCGAGTTGGCTTGATCAGAGTACTGAAAAGTACCGTTTTGATCGTGTGATTTATGCATGACGGGAGTGTACAATGCACTCGTGTCGGCGGAGTAACCGTGCGTTGAATATCGAGGATATTCATGCTTGAAAGTAGAATTACTTTCCGAAAGGGTCTGTTGTACAGGTGAGTGTGTAATCACCAAGTCTGTCGCAGAGTTGGTAGGCAACGCGTCGATCCCATCACTGAAACTAGCTGTGGATCGTCGTTGGAATGCGGGTGGATAGCGTGTCTCAGAGCCTTTGCCGCCCGCTCCGAAATCCTCCGCCCCGGCTCCTCCGAGGAAAGAGGGACCTCTCTCCATCGTACGAACGAAATATAAAATTTGTTCGGAAATACCTTTTTGGCTCTGAAAAAGGGTTTTTGAAGAGGAGGGACTCGCTTAACAGATCTCTCTCCCAGATCGATGTTAGGGTCCTCTCCGAGTCCTTAGAAGGACTTCCTTGGACAGTTAATCGGATCGTATGAGAAGTGCGATTAACTGGCGTGTCCCTGCGGGCGACCAAGAGCTTAGGGCTGCGAGGTCCGGGTGGCACGGCTAAGTCACCCCAGCGGGCGTGCAAGGAAGATAGAAATCTTAGCTTGCACCGGGCGATGACCTGATTGAAGAGAGCTTCGTTGGGTAGTGAGTGGAGGAGTCCGAACTCGAAGCTACCAAGAAGTCGTTGAGAATGGGAAGGTAGAAAATCTGGCTCAATGCGTGTAGTCACTTCGTCGGAGATGAGAGATGACATCAGCTTGAGGGTTGAGATTCGAATGAACACGCTGGGCTCCGTGCATGGTATTTATAGGGGGGTGGCCGCCTCCGATCGGGTGGCCACTTTATGGTTAGTATGCAAATTAGTTTCTCAAATTCTCAGCTCATCCGGGCTGTCTCCTGGTTGGTCCGCTTAATTTCTTTAGCTTACCAGGTGTTTCTTTATTGGCTCGCATAGTTTCTCTCACAATCTGTGCATAAGATTGTCGAGTTGGTTTGTTAGCCTCACCCTTGAGCTCCGTAGAGGTCAATTGATCGTTTCCTTGGGCTGTTGTTCTCAAGGCAACTTTTATGTGTTGTCTTGTCGAGCCTCTCTCCCGCAGTGGGTGTTTGGCTTGTTGATTTCGTGCGGATATTTCGTCCGTGAGAGAGTTTTTCGTGAAAACTCTCGGGCGAAATACTTTGTTTTGCGTGGGCTTAACCCGACGTCTTAAGTGTGTAATTCTACCTTGAGAATTTAAATGTGGTAGCCCTGAAAAGGGCTGATGAAAGTGGGTGGTTAATTCACCACACTATTCTCTGATACGGGGGGGGGGGGGGGGGGGCTTAATTCAATCGAGTCCCATCGATTGAATCCCAAGGGAAGATTTCTTCTCATTTAGGAAATAATTAAGGAGCCTATTGGCAAGGACGTCTATTTACATTTACCATAGAGAAAAATCTTTATCAAGGATAGCCTGAAAAAGGCGGCCAAACTACAAGGGGGGTTGATCAGGGCACCCAGGTATTCGGACGGCCCAGCAGAAGACATCCAAGAAAAGATAAAGAAAAAACCCAAACCGAAGGCAAGGATTCTGTTAAGTAGAATCAGATTACGATAAAAAATGCAATGCAAAGCAAAGCAAGTTCAAAAGAAAAATTAGCCCAGTTTGACGATAGAGGTCATCGTATGAGGGTGGAGGAAATGATTTAATCCCAGGCCAGAAGTACAATGAAAATAAAAAGGTTCAATAATATTTACAATGATAAAATAAAGAACAACCTTAAAGTTAAGCGAAATATATGTACATTAGTAATGTATTAGAATCGTAAAACGAATCAGTGAAAGTCTATTAAAGATTACAAAAAATTGAGGAATTATCAGAAAATATAGGAAATTAGAAATGTAAATGCAGAAAAAAATTAAAGTTAAGGGATAGCATTAAACCAGAGTTGCAAAACAAAAATGTGTACAGAGTCTGTCTGTCTTCCAATCATTACACTTTGTCATGTACGATAAACATCCTATCATGTATTTAACACCGTTTTTATATTATTATTCGCTGACAAAACTTTAATTTCGGCTTCCCACTTGACGTTGTTCATATCGTTTGTCCCCACACGCCATTTTTCTTTTCTGCTACACTTGTAAACTTAGCTTCTACAAGTGTAACTTTTCTATATTTGTTCTCTGCTGAAGAACACAGCAAGAAAGAAGCATTCAGCGTGGAATGGTACATGGTAAATGATACAATAATAAGCGCAAAATGAATATATTCCTCTTATATTCATTTTGCGCTTATTATGAGGAATGAATATAAGAGGAATATGTACAGAGGGCAGGTAATGAATAATTATCCGTGTTATGGTAATGGGGGACACCCCTCGCGAGATCGATTCGGAAAGGCCATAAATCACTGAGTACCTGTCTCGATAAATTTTATTTTTGCGCATGTGCTATAGTTATAACTCTACCAATCGCGATATAATTCATAGGGAACATATACCCATCTATTCCCCGCGATTGGACTAAATCAGACTAATAAATGATAAGAAATCAACGTCACAATAAATTAACGTTTGCGCATGCGCACAGACTACTATTTATGCGACGGCAATGAAAGTTATAGGGGACCTTCTTGTGGCTAACCCACACAATCCCTAGAAATTTCTTCAATATCGTTACATTAGACTCGGAGTTTTGTCATTGTCAATCCAATCGCAATACGATTCATAGGGCATCTTTCTAGAACATATATACTACCAAGTACCTTCTTACCAAGTATGTGCGAAATTGAACCAACAGAAAATGAGAAATCGTCGTTATGAGAAACTCACGTTCGCGCATGCGTACAGACTACTATTTACGCGACGGCAATGAAAGTTATAGGATAGCGTTTACAAGCTATCTCGCACAATCCCTGAAAATTTCATCAAAGTCGCTTTATTAGACTCGGAGTTTTGCCAATATTAATTAATATTTGTTTTGAGCATGCGCAATGGTTATTACTCTATCAATCGCAATATAATTTATAGCGTATTTTTCTAAAACATTTACCCATTTACTCACCGAGTTGGAACGAAATCGGACCAACAGATGATGAGAAATCGACGTTATAAGAAGTCCACGTTTGCGCATGCGCACAGCCTATTGCTGATTTGACGGAACTGAAAATTATAGAGAGTCGTCCAGGGGCTAACCCAAGCAATCCCTGAAAATTTAATAATCGGACAGAGCGTGACAAGGATTTACCACATACAGACATAACACAGACAGACAGACACAGAACCTAAATTGATCAGCAAGCACTGAAAAGCAAAGAGCAAGTGGAAATTTTTATTTTGGAGGACACACATTTTTTTCTACTTCAAGCACGAACACATAGCTTCCCTACCTTCGGTAGTGAAGAAACAAAAGTAATATATTTGTTGACGTGGTGGCCGGCGTTGCGTTTCGAACGTTTGAGAATTCCTGACATGGAGGTTGACGTACAACTTCAGCTTCTTGAGAGTCAGTTGGTGGGGTTATTCATATGTAGTGGGTTGAAAAAAGAATGGTTGCACGGATGTTTGTAGGCCTTGATGAGCAAGACAGGTTATTGGATGGCGAGAGGGGGGTTCTTGGTTGAGCAGTGGAGTCTCTTGTGATGGCTCATTAATGATTATGGCAGTTTTCCTGAAATGGTTTACATACCGATTTAGACAATAGACAATCACGAGTTGAACTTGGTAGTGCACTCTTCCTAAAACTTGATTGATTCTGCCCAGCTTCCACGAATCATTATTGTAGGAATACCAGTAAGCCAAAACTTTGTCTTCAATTTTGAAAATACCAGCAGGACGTAGGTTGAATGTCACTTATTGTGGTTTAAACGCATCCAGTTCACAAATATAGTTTCTGCTCAGATAAATTTCAGCAGGTGTTTTACCAAGGTGGAGAGGTGGACCTCTATACCTGAACAGTATTTTTTGAACTTTATGTTCAAGGGGGCGTTATGAAGTGCAACTAACTTTGGACTGGAGTGTTTGAATATAGCGTTCAGGTAACTCATTCATTGCTGAACGATCAGGAGCTGTGAATTTCTGAAGAACCCCACCCTCGTCACTAAAACTGGTATATGCATTTAACGGCAACTTGAGGAAATTGAACGACATTTTTAATGATCTGAATATATGAACTATTTATTTTGAGAATAAATTAGTAATTCGAAGAAAGTTTACAAGTTTACGAAATGTCGCTTGGTAAAATTCTACTGTAGGCCGGATACAACAACACGATGATCTCTATTATGAATTTTGAATGAGATAATTTCATAATAGAATGACTAGGTTTACATATGACTAGGCGAATTACACTGTAAAACAGAAATACATTACACCAAAAACTTGGCAGCAGACAACCTATAAGTATACTTGTTTTTGTTTCACAACTCCCATACTTTTTTTTATTTCACAACTCCCAAACCCCCTTACAACCCAGTTCGGTCATAAAAACCAGGGAGGATGAGCGGAATCTGTAGCATCCTATTTCCTTGAATCCTTCTTTGTTCGATTTTACAATGTACTTAAAATCAGTTCATATTTCAGTGATTTCGTATATCAGTTCATTTTAGTTTTAAAGGAGAAGAGTGAGGGGTTGCTCGTAGGATAGTCATGTCGGGTTATAAAGGAGGGGCACATTTAGTAAAATCATGGTCTCTTCGCAATCCTCATCACCACTCGTATTACCAACCAAGCATAGGAATGTCCCTGTGTTGCTTGCATTACTAACCAATATGTTTTCGATGTGAATCGATAATTTCCATAGCATTTATATTCGTATAGCGTTTTTCACGTCACAGTAATTGTTTGGGATGATAGTAAGGTAACATTTTGTGCGTAATTCCTCTTGTATTCTCAACATTTTGGTTTCACGTAATGACATTTATTTATTTCTTGAATTTTACAGTGCTCTGACATGAGTAGGTTGGATTGGACTAAGGACATTGATCCGTGTGCTCGGGGCCCCGAAGGTTCGGCACTGAGCAATAAACACGCCGTAGCAACGTTGGAGTTGGACCCACCTCTGGATTGGGTTCCGTTCATCATCCTGAACAACGTGAGTAAAGTTAATTGTTATTCGAAGGATATTGGTAGGAATTAAGGTTAATTGTTATTTGTAGGAACAATTCAAATTAGTACTGACAAATTAAAATTCAAAGTCAACCAAAGATCAGTTTATAAAGCTGCGTCAACACTTTCTTGAAACGTGTTCAGTATTACAATAAATCACTTTTTTAATACTTTCAATATCAAACTTGGACAAGATTTTCCTGTACCCAAACACCATTACTTTGGTTTTAGATTCATTGACCTTCATACCGTGATCTGAACACCAACTTGCTAACTTTACTAAATCTTGATTAATTATAACAACTGTATGATTAATTTGGCTAACATCACACGACCGATAGAATTGTAGTTCATCTACATACATCATATAGTGAGTTCCCACTGAGTAAATTTTGGGCAGTGTTTTTACAAAGATGAACAAAAGTGCCGAAAGAACAGATCCCTGTGGACTACCTAGTTCGATGTCTTTCCATGAGGATAAAGTATTTTCAGGGCTCTGAACACACTGCCTCCTTCCTGACAAATACGACTCAAACCAATCAAGAAGATTGTTTTCAATCCCAATGGATTTTAAAATGGCCAACAGGATATCTTTTCTCAAAAGATCAAACGCGGAAGAAAGGTCAACCATAACCATTATGGTCAATTTACGCTCATCCATACCTTTACGAATATCATCAAAAACTTTAATGAGCGCAGTTTCAGTGCTGTATCCAGCTCTGTACCCCGATTGAAACTCATCCAAAAGACCTTGTTTCTCAACATAGGAACGTAGTTCATTGTACACTATTTTGTCGAGGACCTATCCTAGAATACAAAGTAAGTACGAAAATCGTTTATAGACGTAGGTGTTTTTACTCTTGGGACAGTTTTAATTAAAGCCTTTTTCCAAACATCAGGATAAATACCCGTACTTATAGAAGCGTTGTAAATGTGTTTGCACTGGAATTATGGTGTCAGAGAGTGTATCTAATGATACCACAGGAATACCGTCCGCTCCAACGGATTTCGATTTAATGGCTTACAGGTTTTTCTTGGTCACGTCTTCTGTGAGCTCAGGGATTCTCAGAGAGTCAGCAGCGGGAAGGTGTTTGACATACCTTTGTAATATATCCGCTTTAGTAGGGTTTTCAAGCTTCTTGCAAAAGTGATTGTTTAATGCATCCAATGGCAGCGCCAATGAATCTTCTTGTTCTTCTGTTTCACTAATTCCTAAATCACGAATTACTTTCCAAAAATCTTTAGATTGTTTGTTTTCACTCTTTGTTTTACTTTATTTCTAAGATATTCGTATTTGCTATGAGTTTCTGGGCATTTAGTTTTAACGTATAGTTTATTTAATTTGTCCCGATCTTTCATTATGCTTCTAATTTCCTCGTCAATCCAGGGGGCTGGACCATCAAGCCATCCAATCACAGCCCACAGAAAAATAAAGGCTAAATAACAAAGGAAAATACTCAAACCCCTAAACCCAGCCGGGCTAATGAGCCGCTTCCCGGACAATTATTATTACAATTATTTTTATTGAATTTACAAAATTCAGATTTCAAGGTCAAATCGCCAACAAAATATGGTATTGCATTATTTGCTAAGAGAACTATGCAGAAGACGTGGTTTTACGCTCCATCTTTCAGACAAATGGTCTCCAGTTACGAGGTGGTTATGGTGATGACACAAAAGAACTCACTATCTAGATTTTCTCAGGATGAAAGGTCCAGATTCTGGCACTATTGTGCTCTACTATAACATTGTTATTGTATTATAATAATATCAATCTCCGAATCAAGTTTTTCTTTGATGTTGAATGATTAACTACTAGCCTTGAATTGACCTGTTTTCTGAAAAAGAAAAAACTTGATAATTTTTAAAAAGGAGTTTGTTTTTACTGCTATCATCATATTACAATTTTATTCATTTTTATTTCACCCTGAGATGCAATAATTTATAGGTACTTGAGTAGTTTTTCTTCTTGAGAAACATGTTTTACCTACTAACTAAACGAACTAAATCACTCGCGACGAAATTGTGGAAACCCATTTCAAAACGGAAGTTAGTGAAAAACGTTGTCTATTTCCACGAAAAATAAAGAGTTACAATGTTAATTCGATTTCGACGGTTTGGCTTGTTATTAGTAACTTGTTTGTTAACAAGTTGTTGTTTGTTACTGATGATGGCCTAACCGTCGAAATCGATTTAACATTGTTACTCTTTATTTTTCGTGGAAATAGACAACGGTTTTCACTAACTGTTTTACCTCATAACTTATTGTTTTCCTAGGTAGGTAACAAAAAATAAATTAGTTCATAGGCCACATTTGGGACCCGGTGTCTCAAAATGGCATTAAGCTACTTTTTACAAGGTCACAATTAAATGTAAAAAGTAAAGCAAAGTAAATTTCATGAAAACTGATTGAATTGTTTCCGAGCTGCAGTCCGTCAAACCTTAGGGAGGCAATAATAGGGCACCCTACCCTTATAGACGGAGATTAGCCACTGGTGCATAACTGCTGCATATCGTCCGAAGGATTTAAATGGTTATAATAATTTTAACCACATAGTACAGCACATGAGAGAACAATTTCCATAAAGTTTCCTAAACTCAAGGAAAAGTACTTAGGCTCACGTAATTTAGGTGGTGAAAGAGAAAGGGTGCATTGGATTATTCTAAAGGGAGGAATTCCCGTTCCTTTCAGGTCGGTCATTACCTACTCATCAGTTGGTACTTATTTAGAATTATAGGTAATTACTTACTGCTTGTATTTCAGAACCGAGGGGACGAAGACTACCAAAAATTACTATCGCAATATCTCATCAAGGAAACGTGTGCTGAACTTACTAAGGTAAGCATTTAGTTAGGGTGTTCGGATCCGTAATTTACCTGACGCACTTTATAATGATGGTAACAAAAACTAATACATTCTCTCGAATTATTTAAAAGTAGTAGTCGATTTTGGAGTAGTTAAAGCCATTCCAATAGCTTAATTTCGCTAGAGAACGTGTTTTAGTATAATAGCAATTTATTCCCTTTCAAGCGCTTTTTTAGCAAAATTTGTTTGACATTTAAGCCCACTTCATTTATTACGTTTAACTTTAAAGCAAATAAACTATTGCCGATTATTAGGTGTTGCAATGAACCGTTTCTCATGTGATTAGAATGTTGAGTACTTGGATGGAAAATGAGTATTTTTAGTATTTTTATTATTAGTACTCAAAAATATATGAGTACTAAAAAGAAAGAAACCGCAAGACTTCCTTTCCGAGGACTGAATCGTTACCTAGTACTTATTTATTTCGAAATCTATTAGCATGTTATTACATTTGAATTGTTATTATTATTAGTATTTATACATGTAGGACAATCAGTGGATTGTAACCTATTTTCATATTTCATGTTAATTACGTCTCTAGGCCTACTATACAATTTATTATGCTCGACAAATTGTAATGTTATATTAATAACAATAAAGTTTTCATTTGTTTAAAAAAAGAAAAAACTTGGATGGGTGACCGCAAAGGTTACGGTCTCTCGTCCTAGTAATTAGAGAGTTTTTGGTGACCACTAACGTACCCTTAACGTCACCCTAACGTACCCAAGAGTACGTGACCTTGAGGGGACGTTAGCAACGTCGTACGTTAGAATGGCTCATTTAACGTCACCCGTTTGGGGACCTAGAGGCACACGACACCAGCCTAACCTTCCTGTAAATGTAACCCTACTGCTCACCTCAAAATCATTCGAATACTGCCGAAGTAAATATAATAGTTTTTCTTTTCAAATGCCTCATTACCAACTAATTATGTTGATGTAGCAGGTAGGTTTTTGAACACCCCTCAAACTTGGTTATTTTACGTTTCAAGTCGTGTAGAAACCGAATGTGCCATCTGAAGTCCGCCTCCGCTGTCCAGCTTTACTAGCCTTCAACTCGATCGAAAAGTTCCGTTCTTTTGCGCTCAGGCTCTATTTGGTCGATTAGAGCCTTGTTTCTATTATTATTTCACATATTTTAAATGAGAAAACTGAGTTTTAAGACACTACTTCTTCGCAGTATTGCTTTATCTGATCTCTCAGCTATTTTCACGTGAACATTGCGTGAAGTGTTGCCTCCACTGATGATTTTGTCAGGTAAAATCCTGTTTCATTGTCATAGAGATAAATACTTTTTCATACTTGTTGATAATTTGCCCAACGGAAAACCCAAAAACATGAAGTTCGTAACGACTAATGACCTATAAGTGCAACTAAACCGCGGTGTTCCACACTTGAGGCTTACTGTCCATCCCCTGTTTACGAATTGAAAACTAAAAATGAGAAATTAGCCCGTATTTGTATTGAAACTAACATGAAATTCGAATTCAGGATTGAAAATCGACGTTTCATATCGAAATGAAGAAATTGATTAGTCAACCAGTAGACAACAAGACAGCTGGGGGAAAATTATCGCGTTGCCCAACCACTGTTAACGTGACATCAAAATTAAGGCAACCGTTCTCCCGGTTCCTTTGGGTTAGCATCTTCGTTTGCTCCCTCAAGACTACGGTAACGGGTGATGTTAGGTTGAAGTCACCAAAAACTCTCTATTTTCACGCTTCTGTACGGTAAACCCCTCTCCACTCAACGGGGCGAGGCAATGAGGCGAAAATATAGTATTTTACCTTTTAGTTAAACCTTTTTCGCAATGATTTAAACCTTTTTTACTTTAAATTAAACCTTTTAAACTTTCACTTAAACCTTTTTCACTTTCATTTAAACATTTTCTACTTTCATTAAACCCTTTTTCACTTTCATTCAAATCTTTTTTTACTTACATTCAACCCTTTTTCACTTTCATTTAAACATTTTTTACATTGAATTAAACCTTGAAAGAGAATGTTAATTTGTGTAAAAAATAAATTCATGAATGATCCGCTGGCTGTCAGAGTTGAAAGCAAGTGCCAACCCCAGTGCCGATCTATGGAGAGAGGAACACACAATCATTTAGTCGCATCATTTCTCCTAAGAAGAAGGCGTTCCGTATTTACCCATTTCTGCGTAACTAGGGTACTTATATGTGTCATGACGAGCTTTGGGCAATTACTACTGAAAAAAATTTTTCACCTATTGTTCCTTTTGTGTGAAATAAAGTTTTCATATTACGTTCATTTTGTTCAAAAATTTATTTTCCTATTTGGGAATAGAAGAAGGTTTAATTCAATGTAGAACATGTTTAAATGAAGGTAAAAAAGGTTTAAATGAAAGTAAAAAAAGTTTAAATGAAAGTGAAAAACGCTGCAAATTATTTCACAAAAGTTTATTATTGTTTCAATTGAGTATGATCGTAGTTTTAGTTGGCTTGCGTACGTCATAAGGCCCGTCCAGACCCTCGGCGTGTACTATTTCGAGTTGCCACAACCTATACTTCTATAATTATATACGCATGTTTATATTTCTCGATTTGAGCTCCTATCTATTCAAATAATTATTGCCTTAATAATATCATTATCTAAGTACGTACCTACGTCTACGTACCTACGTAATTTTATGTCTAATTTGACATGTTCCAGATTCAGATAATTTAATTTCAATACTGAAATTATTTGAATTTTCATCTGTCTATTCATACTTTGCTGCGGGCGATAGTTAGTATTCATGTTTTTTTTTTTTTTTTTTTTTTTTTCTAATATGGAATCAAGAATAGTTCTACAATAATTTGATAAATCAAAAGATTGATTTACTTGATTTCGTCATTCCAACTACATTTCCAATGAGAAACACCCCAAAAAGAAAAATTTAGTAGGTACCTACCTAATTGCAAACGTGCAAACGGTGCCCCTGGCACCGTTCTGCTACGCCCCTGGTGAAGTGCCGCTATGCCCTATTTTTGGCTCATAGCACCCATGGGTGTGGAGCGATCGGGATGGTTAAACGTTAAGACCAACTAGACCCCAAATGGAGTCTATGTGCGAAAGAACGGGTTTTTTAAAGTCAATTCTTAGGCCTTATATGCAGGGGTGCCCCCCCCCCCCCCCAAGCGCAACGACTCGAGCCCCCCCCCCCCCCCCCCCCCCCCCACCATTTCCCCCCCCCCCACTCCCCCCTCTAACTAAAATATTTATTAAATAGGTAATGTAAATGATACACTGATGAGATAAAGAATGTCGTATTTCTTGTTTTACAAATGTAAGTAATTAATTTTTAATTGACAGTAAAACAAGTACAATAAGTATATGTAGAATTTCAATTATCTACAGTAACTATATACATTGCTTAAAATACACCATTTAGGCTACTATAGCTAAACAAGCCAAAGTATATTATACTAGCCGCTCCGGCTCGCTACGCTCGCCTCCACGTCAAGCGGGGGGGCAAGCCCCCCGGACCCCCCATTAAATTGCTCGCTTCGCTCGCAAAGTGTGGCATATAGGAAATGTTGCTCGCTTCGCTCGCAAAGTGTGGTGTGTAGGGAATGTTGCTCGCTTCGCTCGCAAAGTGTGGCTGTATACATGCAATGTATTTCAATTGAAACATGTAGGGGATGTTGCTCGCTTCGCTCGCAAACGGTAGATCTCTAAGGATAGGTTTAACTTCTGTAGGGAATGATGCTCGCTTCGCTCGCTTGAGGAAGTTATACTGCCCACCCAACTTGGCAGTCATTTTTTTCTGTTGGAAATGCCTATCAAACGCGGCACATTATGTGGAACCACGAAAAGTATAGTTATAATAACACTTCAGTACTAACAGTACAGTCAGATGTTGAATGTTAGTAAGTATTTATTTTCCAGTTCTATTTTTCTAAAGGTAGGCCATTATTTAATGAGGTACCTATGTGTACCTGCTCGCAACCCGTTCCCGTCAGGTGCAAGCCCCGCCTCATCGAACCCCTTGACGTCTTCGTAGAGCCTTCTCGCGTCCGGGGCAGGCACAAATAATTTCTCATATTAAACGCTTCCCTCACTTCCGCTCGCAATTTGACCTACTTCCCGTCACTTTTTTCGATATCCGATTTTGGATTCAGATTCGGCGGGATCAAAGCTGTATTTCGCCCGCAAAAACCGATCCGAAAAACGTACCTTTATGGGGTATATTTTAATCGGAAAAAACGTAGTTTTTCGTCGGACTTTTCGAGAAAACGGGTCCGTACTCTCGCATTTTTTTGACGCATTTCCCGATACTTTTTTCGTGATCCGATCGCGCCGTCGTCTTCCTCGTAGGAAAACCTACGAAACCGGTATTTTTCCGGAATTTTCAACGGCCGTTTAGAGGGGTAGGGGAAGCGGGGAAGTCCAAAAAGCGCACATTAATTCTTACTTCGACCCCCCTCCCGCCCTACGGCCCATGGTTCGGGTGGGATTAGAAAATGTGAAATTCGCTCGCTCCCCCTATCGGAAAATCTCAAGAAGATCCCCTCACTCGTAGACTCCCCCCACTCAGCCGTTTGGCCGTGCATAGACACGACAAACAGACAGACAAACGGAGTTTCATTCTTATAAATAGTATAGATAGATAGATTTAACGTTATTAGTTACTAGCCGCTCCGGCTCGCTACGCTCGCCTCCACGTCCAGCCGGGGGGCAAGCCCCCCGGACCCCCCATTCAATTGCTCGCTTCGCTCGCAAAGTGTGGCATGTAGGGAATGTTGCTCGCTTCGCTCGCAAAGTGTGGCATGTAGGGAATATTGCTCGCTTCGCTCGCAAAGTGTGGCATGTAGGAGGGAATGTTGCTCGCTTCGCTCGCAAACGATAGATCCCTAAGGGTAGGTTTAACTTATGTAAGGGATGCTGCTCGCTTCGCTCGCTTGAGGAAGTTATACTGCCCACCCAACTTTGCAGACGTTTTTTTTTTCAGTTGGAAATTCTTACAAACAAATTAAATCTTATAAAACTACGTGGAACCACAAAAAGTTTATTCGGGTATGTTGCTCGCTTCGCTCGCAAGGTATTGCTGTATATTTGTAGGAAAAAATCCGAATTTATTCTGTTGAAATGGCTCTCGCTTCGCTCGTAAGGTACCTATGTGTACCTGCTCGCAACACCCAAACACCGAAACCTGTACCTGAGTTATCGAACCCCAAACACGTCTGTCTTCCTAGAGCCTTCTCGCGTCCACAGCACATATAATTTCTCATTTTAATAGCTTAGTCTCGCTTCCCCTCGCAATTCGACCGACTTAAGGTCACTTTTTTCGATATCCGATTTCGGATTCAGATTCGGCGGGATCAAACCTTTATTTCGCCCGCGAAAACCGTTCCGAAAAACGTACCTTTATGGGGTATATTTTAATCGGAAAAAACCAAGTTTTTCGGCGGACTTTTCGAGAAAATGGGTCCGTATTCTCGCATTTTTTTACGCATTTCCCGATACTTTTTTCGCGATCCGATCGCGCCGTCGTCTTCTTCGTAGGAAAACCTACGAAACCCGTATTTTTCCGAAATTGTCAACGGCCGTTTAGAGGGGTAGGGGAAGCGAGGAAGTCCAAAAAGCGCACATTAATTCTTACTTCGACCCCCCTCCCGCCCTACGGCCCATGGTTCGGGTGGGATTAGACAATTTTAAATTCGCTCGTTCCCACTTTTGGAAAATCCCAAGAAGATCCCCCCACTCGTAGATCCGGCCCACTCGCTCGCAAGGTATTGCTGCATAGGTGTTGGGAAATACCCGTATGAAATTCCGTTGAAATGAGTCAAGTGCGTAGTGAGTTCCCTGTGAGGTAAGCAACGTTGTGTAACGGCGGCCCGTGGTCGATTAATTTCTGATATTAAACGGTTCCCCTCGCTTCCGCTCGTGATTTGACCGACTGCCCGTCACTTTTTTCGATATCCGATTTCGGATTCAGATTTGGCGGACCCAAAGCTGTATTTCGCCCGCGAAAACCGTTCCGAAAAACGTACCTTTATGGGGTATATTTTAATCGGAAAAAACCAAGTTTTTCGGCGGACTTTTCGAGAAAACGGGTCCGTACTCTCGCATTTTTTTGACGCATTTCCCGATACTTTTTTCGCGATCCGATCGCGCCGTCGTCTTCCTCGTAGGAAAACCTACGAAACCCGTATTTTTCCGGAATTGTCAACGGCCGTTTAGAGGGGTAGGGGAAGCGGGGAAGTGGAAAAAGCGCACATTAATTATTACTTCGACCCCCCTCCCGCCCTACGGCCCATGGTTCGGGTGGGATTAGAAAATTTTAAATTCGCTTATACACCCTATCGGAAAATCCCAAAAAGATCCCCCCACTCGTAGATCCGGCCCACTCAGCCGTTTGGCCGTGCATAGACACGACAGACAGACAGACAGACGGAGTTTCATTCTTATTAATAACTAGCCGCTCCGGCTCGCTACGCTCGCCTCCACGTCCAGCCGGGGGGCAAGCCCCCCGGACCCCCCATTAAGTTGCTCGCTTCGCTCGCAACGTGTGGCGTGTAGGGAATATTGCTCGCTTCGCTCGCAAAGTCTGGCATGTAGGACATGTTGCTCGCTTCGCTCGCTAAGTCTGGCATGTAGAAAATGTTGCTCGCTTCGCTCGCAAAGTATGGCATTTAGGGGATGTTGCTCGGTTCGCTCGTAAACGGTAGGTCTCTATGGGTAGGTCACAGCGGTCAGGAACTAGACAAAAGTTCGGCTACGATGCCGACGAAAACCCATGGTGAAAAACGATACTTTGAAGTACCAGAAAACCAAAAATTCAAACCCCAAAATCAAAGCGGTGCATCTCCAAAAACGGCGCATGAATTGAGAATGTATCGGTTACAACATTTTTTGACGTTCGATTATGACCCGAGCGCAACGATAGAGTGGTTCAAAACAAAAAAAAAGTTCTGGGATTTCTTGTCCCCATTGTTTTTTTGCTTCCTCGGTATGTCAGGATGACACTCCTAAATTTTTAGCAAAAAATATTAATCCTAATCACTTTACCTGGGTCGATTTTGGCCAGTTATCGACCGCTATCGTAAACCAACCTCTAAATTGGTGCCGAGGTGATGATTTGACGGACGGATTTCAATTTTTTTAGGTCAATTTATGGGGTTTTGCATACGCTGAACGCGGTGAACTTATTTATTTTACGCTCCGTCCACTAGTTATCCGGTAAACTGACAAAGGGCGCCAGTTTATTTTACTTGATTTTACTTGAAGATAAGTAAAAATCGAAAATTTCACCGAAAATGCTGTCGCCTGGTAAAAAATTGTACTAGAAACATGCTAAAATGGTCGGATAATATGCTTTGGCATGTTCTGAACATGATTCCGTTTTTTACTATACTTTTCCGCCGATGATTGCTTCGTTTATAGGCCATAAAGCTCAAATTAATAGTAGGGTAATAGACAAATTCACCCTAATTTCACCTGAAATTATGTCGCGTTGATAATTTAAGGTTCTGAAATACCTTGTGCCGATAAAATTTGGTATTTTCCAGGATGTACAAAGCCGTTGGTAATTTGGCAAGGACTTGAACCGGCATTGTACTTATTTGCCAAATATAGCGGCAAAATGGAGAAAATAGCTAAAATTTTCCAATTTTTCTGTAAAATTCCTTAGTTCCATCGGTTTTCCGGGGTCAAATTCGTAGTTCTGAATTGTCTGAACTGTGATTGGATCGTTTGAGCGTAGGGTTAAATATTGTCAGCGGTATCGGTCATGTGTAAAAGCTTGTACAATGGTATCGGGTCGTTAAGCAAATAAGTACAATGCCGGTTCAAGTCCTTGCCAAATTACCAACGGCTTTGTACATCCTGGAAAATACCAAATTTTATCGGCACAAGGTATTTCAGAACCTTAAATTATCAACGCGACATAATTTCAGGTGAAATTAGGGTGAATTTGTCTATTACCCTACTATTAATTTGAGCTTTATGGCCTATAAACGAAGCAATCATCGGCGGAAAAGTATAGTAAAAAACGGAATCATGTTCAGAACATGCCAAAGCATATTATCCGACCGTTTTAGCATGTTTCTAGTACAATTCTTAACCAGGCGACAACATATTCGGTGAAATTTTCGATTTTTACTTATCTTCAAGTAAAATTAAGTAAAATAAACTGGCGCCCTCTGCCAGTTTACCGGATAACTAGTGGACGGAGCGTAAAATAAATAAGTTCACCGTGTTCAGCGTATGCAAAAACCCATAAATTGACCTAAAAAATTGAAATCCGTCCGGTCAAATCATCACCTCGGCACCAATTTAGAGGTTGGTTTACGATAGCGGTCGATAACTGGCCAAAATCGACCCAGGTAAAGTGATTAGGATTAATATTTTTTGCTAAAAATTTAGGAGTGTCATCCTGACATACCGAGGAAGCAAAAAAACAATGGGGACAAGAAATCCCAGCACTTTTTTTCGTTTTGAACCACTCTATCGTTGCGCTTGGGTCATAATCGAACGTCAAAAAATGTTGTAACCGATACATTCTCAATTCATGCGCCGTTTTTGGAGATGCACCGCTTTGATTTTGGGGTTTGAATTTTTGGTTTTCTGGTACTTCAAAGTATCGTTTTTCACCATGGGTTTTCGTCGGCATCGTAGCCGAACTTTTGTCTAGTTCCTGACCGCTGTGAGGTTTAACTTCTGTAGGGGATGCTGCTCGCTTCGCTCACTTGAGGAAGTTATACTGCCCCCGGACCCCCCATTAAATTGCTCGCTTCGCTCGCAAAATGTGGCATGTAGGGAATTTTACTCGCTTTGCTCGCAAACGGTAGATCCCTAAGGGTAGGTTTAACTTCTGTAGGGGATGCTGCTCGCTACGCTCGCTTGAGGAAGTTATACTGCCCACCCAACTTGGCAGACGTTTTTTTCTGTTGGGGAATTCTTACTAACAAATTAAATCTTATAAAACTACGCGGAACCACGAAAAGTTTATTAGGGGATGTTGCTCGCTTCGCTCGCAAGGTATACCTGTATATGTGTAGGACAAAGTCCGTATTTATTCTGTAGGGGATGCTGCTCGCTTCGCTCGCTTGCAGAAGTTATACTGCCCACCCAACTTGGCAGACGTTTTTTTCTGTTGGAAATTCTTACAAACAAATTAATTCTTATAAAACTACGTGGAACCACGAAAAGTTTATTAGGGAATGTTGTACTGCCCACCCAACTTGGCAGACGTTTTTTTCAGTTGGGAATTCTTACAAACAAATTAAATCTTATAAAACTAAGTGGAACCACGAAAAGTTTATTCGGGGATGTTGCTCGCTTCGCTCGCAAGGTATACCTGTATATGTGTAGGACAAAGTCCGTATTTATTATTTGAAATGGTCCTCGCTTCGCTCGCAAGGTATTGCGTAGAAGTGCAAATGGGAACCCCCCTGTGAGGGTCCCTTCAGGTAAGCAACGTTGTGTAACGGCGGCCCGTGGTCGATTAATTTCTGATGTTAAACGCTTCCCTCGCAATTCCGCTCGCGATTTGACCGACTTAACGTCACTTTTTTCGATATCCGATTTCGGATTCAGATTCGGCGGACCCAAAGCTGTATTTCGCCCGCGAAAACCGTTCCGAAAAACGTACCTTTATGGGGTATATTTTAATCGGAAAAAACCAAGTTTTTCGGCGGACTTTTCGAGAAAACGGGTCCGTACTCTCGCATTTTTTTGACGCATTTCCCGATACTTTTTTCGCGATCCGATCGCGCCGTCGTCTTCCTCGTAGGAAAACCTACGAAACCCGTATTTTTCCGGAATTGTCAACGGCCGTTTAGAGGGGTAGGGGAAGCGGGGAAGTCCAAAAAGCGCACATTAATTATTACTTCGACCCCCCTCCCGCCCTACGGCCCATGGTTCGGCTGGGATTAGACAATTTTAAATTCGCTCGTTCCACCTTTCGGAAAATCTCAAGAAGATCCCCCCACTCGTACACTCCCCCCACTCAGCCGTTTGGCCGTGCATAGACACGACAGACAGACAAACAAACAAACAGACAGACGGAGTTTCATTCTTATTAATAACTAGCCGCTCCGGCTCGCTACGCTTTCCTCCACGTCCAGCCGGGGGGCAAGCCCCCCGGACCCCCCATTAAATTGCTCGCTTCGCTCGCAAAATGTGGCATGTAGGGAATTTTGCTCGCTTCGCTCGCAAAGTGTGGCATGTAGGGCATGTTGCTCGCTTTGCTCGCAAACGGTAGATCTCTAAGGGTAGGTTTAACTTCTGTAGGGGATGCTGCTCGCTTCGCTCGCTTGAGGAAGTTATACTGCCCACCCAACTTGGCAGACGTTTTTTTCAGTTGGGAATTCTTACAAACAAATTAAATCTTATAAAACTACGTGGAACCACGAAAAGTTTATTCGGGGATGTTGCTCGCTTCGCTCGCAAGGTATTGCTGCATATTCCGACATGTGAATAGCTAAAACTACCTACGAATTTGCACCGCTTGGGATTTGGAACCCCAAAGGGTGTTAGGGCATCATTAGCGATCGTGTACCTGCTCGCCTCGCAAGGTATTGCGTAGAAGTGCAAATGGGATTCCCCCTGTGAGGGTCCCTTCTGGTAAGCAACGTTGTGAAACGGGCGCCCGGGTCGATTAATTTCTGATATTAAACGGTTCCCCTCGCTTCCGCTCGTGATTTAACCGACTGCCCGTCACTTTTTTCGATATCCGATTTCGGATTCAGATTCGGCGGACCCAAAGCTGTATTTCGCCCGCGAAAACCGTTCCGAAAAACGTACCTTTATGGGGTATATTTTAATCGGAAAAAACCAAGTTTTTCGGCGTACTTTTCGAGAAAACGGGTCCGTACTCTCGCATTTTTTTGACGCATTTCCCGATACTTTTTTCGCGATCCGATCGCGCCGTCGTCTTCCTCGTAGGAAAACCTACGAAACCCGTATTTTTCCGGAATTGTCAACGGCCGTTTAGAGGGGTAGGGGAAGCGGGGAAGTCCAAAAAGCGCACATTAATTATTACTTCGACCCCCCTCCCGCCCTACGGCCCATGGTTCGGCTGGGATTAGACAATTTTAAATTCGCTCGTTCCACCTTTCGGAAAATCTCAAGAAGATCCCCCCACTCGTACACTCCCCCCACTCAGCCGTTTGGCCGTGCATAGACACGACAGACAGACAAACAAACAAACAGACAGACGGAGTTTCATTCTTATTAATAATAGAGATAGAGATAGAGATATGCTGCTCTAGCGGGAGCTGCCCGCTAGATTGCTGACTAGTCACCACTAGAGATGGGCGAAACGATTCTTTCAACTGGATGATTCAGATTCGATTCACTCACCAAAAAGAATCGATTCTTTTGATTGATTCTTCGATTCTTTTTTCAATAAACCTTTTCCAATTCTTCCAGATGTTATTTAAAACCAGTGAAAAACACATAGAGTTTAGCAAAAGGTGGTTAAATTCGTCCTAGTCCAAAAGAGGTAGGATATTTAACCCAAAGTATAATTTCAATTTGGTTGTAGACCAAAAAATGCTCCCGCAATGCTAAAACAAAGAAAAATATTAGACAGCCCTTCTACGTAGATCATTGGTCCATAATTATTAAACGCCGCTTATAGTATATTTAGTATCGGAACTCAGAGCTTCGGACCTCACAAATGGGTTCAATTATCTCACAATTTTACGCTTTTTAATATAGTTGATAAAACAAAACTATTTATTTCCAAGTCATCTTTCCAACACATAAAGTGTTACCTATACTGTACATTGATATCATCTATTGTTCAAATTTCAAAAAATGTGCTGACTAAATCACTGAAAATGGCTAAGAATCGTTAAATTGATATTTTTTAGCATAAGATTGGTCAAATAAAGTTTATCAACTATGAAATTGAACATTCAACAATTTATGTACGAAATTATGCTAAAAACTTGAACTTCATTAAATTTTGTTTTAAAAAATCTATAAAATTGAAAAAAATAGCCTAAAATCCAAAATCTCTTTTTGAATAGAAGAGTATCATTTAGAATACTTTTTTTCCCATAAAATTAATAGCTAACATCTTCTTTTCACTCATAAATCTCCAATCTCTATACAACTTGAAATATACAAAAAAAAAGACACTTTTTCACCTATTATTGGCTCATAGCAACCATGGGTGTGAAATGATCGAGCTGGCGAGAAGTTAGGACCAACTAGACCCCAAGTGGAGTCTATGTGCGAAAGAACAGATTTTTTAAGACAATTCTAAGGCCTTTTATGGCCCGGACGGCGAACGGCGGACGGCGGACGCACATTTCAAATTTGGATTCTACGCACCTTGAAACGTAAAGTGACAAAGTTTGAGGGGGGGTTATAAAAATTTTTTGCTATACGATCACATAGGCTTATTGTTGGAAATAATAAACCAAAAGGTTAAATGAATGTAAAAAAAGTTTAAATGAAAGTGAAAAAGGTTTAAGTGAATGTTAAAAAGGTTTAATCTAAAGTAAAAAAGGTTTCAATCACGGCAAAAAAGGTTTAACTAAAAGGTAAAATACTATATCAAAACGGATTCTGATCTTTCATTTGGAGGTTAGCTGATGACGTCCGCGACGCTCGACGCAGTCGGACGATAAGACCCAACCGGCAATGGCTGTTTACTTTACTCAACTAACTTTACGTATATTCTACATCTAAGAGAAATTTTGATGATTTTAGCGATTTGTTGACTTTTTATCTAAGTTTTTTCCACGCTAAGTAAATAATTAGCAATTCCATATGCATACTTTACGTACAACAGTAAATACAACGAAATGCCTCGAAACTAAAGACACAATAATCAAATTATTCAATTAAACAACATGAACGTGTGTGAATTACTTGACTGCTTCCTAAATGTTTAATTACCTTATTTATGTATTTATTAATTATTTTCTTACTAAATCAATTTCTCTCCAGGGGTTTGGGAACTATGTATACATTCTTGTTCACTTAGTGAACATATTGTTGTTGATCCTATGTGCCAGCCATCATTAATTCAACAAATTCTTCCGTTGTGTTATAGATGAAAAACCGTCCTCAAAACTGCTGAGTTCCTCTCACGACTGCAAGAAAGTGTCCTCCTACAACCAGTTCCTTCATATTTACAGATTAAACATATTATTAAAATTGAAAAAAAAAAGCCTTTATTTTTCTTCGCCTTTTAAATTAAGCGCACAGTAGTGCCAAGGAGGGAAGGGCCGCATCAAAGAAAAAGTGTCTGCCGTGTTGGGTGAGGCGCATAGCTTCCTCGTTTCCGTAACATAAATGTATAGCTCATTGAAAAGTTTTAACCTGATCGCTCCCACGGCCGTGTTTAAGCGCAAAACAACAGCGTCGCCGTCGTACCAGGCCCGTGTTTAAGCGCAAAACTCCGATACAGCCCCTGGTCCCAGGGCCGTGTTTATGCGCGAGCCGCACCATCACACGATCTGAACTCCTCTGCTCTATCTGCGAGACTAATGAACTTATTTTTTAAATGATACTGAAAAATTCCATAGCAGAAATGAGTGAATCAAGAAGTAGCGCGGAACGTCATAATTGGTCAATTAAGAAACAAAAAATAATACTCAATGTAATTTTGAGCAAGCGCAGAATGAACTGATGGATTGAGAACAATGAAATAGGTACGGGACCATCTACAACCTAACCCGCGCATTCACTGACGATGTCATCAAAATCGGATAAACACTGTGGAAATTAAGCTAGTTACAAGGATTTCACATTGATGCATGCCCAGTAGCTATTAATGATACAATAATTTTGAAATTGATATGGGGTAATTAAATTGTCTGCTCCCTACTTTCATCCAAATTTAAGCGAAATCGAACAACTCTCGGGACGATTGTCTGAGTACAATTTATCCTAGCGCGTACTACGTACGTACGCTACGTATTGATTTATTTGTAAGCTTATTCTAATAACTTTATAATTAAATTTGTATCATGCCTGATCCACCTAGTCCGCTCGTGGATGAGAAGTTAAAACTACTTCAAACAAAATTGATAAATGAACGTGAAGTACTTTTTGTCTCACTTCAAAAAGTTTATGATAAGTCTACTGTAAGCTTACAGCTAAGGATGTTTCCGCTTTTACCGCCTCATATGATCAATCAACCATTATAGAATCTAAGTTAGAAGACCCAACTAGTGGAGTTCGAGATTTTAATGCTTGTCTACCTGAAGGTTCCGAGAAATAGCGAATAGACATTGTTGAATATTACTGTGGTGTCGTTGAACTAGTTGACTTAGCTCGTTCAAATTATGTAATAGCAATGAAAGCCCATGGAGCGCCTTCCGAAACTCCTCAAGTTCACGTTAGTTGCCAAATTTTTTGGATCAAATAAAGTATATCCTGGCTGCAACCAAGGAAAAGTAAAGTATTTCAATGGAAGTTAAAGTATACATTAAAGTTAACATTCTTGACTTACACACTAAGGTATTTTTCATTCAGCATCTGCACACAAGGGCTTGAATGCGTCAGATTATAAGAAAGTTCGGTTTGAGGAATTAAAAAAGAACCATAGATAGTAATATTTTTACTGCACGTAGGTCACAGAATGTTTATTCCGAAGAAAACATTACAAGGCATTTCAATCTTAACGAGTCCATATTTCAGTAAGGTTGTATTACATACATTTAAATGTAATTAGGAACATCATTTTCAATCTCGTTCCCACCAAAAAAATATATCTGTTGTTGTGGTGTATGGGTTTGAGCGACCGGCGGGAGATTGTCAGCCTCCTCAACTTCTAGAGTATACGTGAGCGACCCTAGACCAATAATTATCGTCCATGCAAGTAGGTAGTTCTGGTTTTTTAGGTATGGGAACCTTGTCCTTGACTAGTAAGTAGGTGTGGGGACTGAACTTTTCTTCTTCGTTTCAAATATAAAGTATTTTGGTCTAGGTACTTTAAATGTTTTATAAAGTATTTTGAACAAAAATAAAGTAGGATACTTTAATTTAAAGTAGATCTGGCAACCCTAGTTAGTACCTCTAGAATGGACTGAATCGCATTCTTTACTTAACTCTTTTGTTTCTGAACATACAGCCGGAAATGACGTTAAAAAGTTTCACTATCTCCGTTCCAGCTTAAAAGGTGACGACTTCGGGGTCATATCTAGTTTTCCATTGAATGCTGAGAGCTATCCCTTGGTAGGTACTTGCGGCAATAGCAGCTCGGTATCAAAATAGACGTAGATTAGCTTCGCAATTTATGAACAATATTTTAGAATTTGAACCGGTTCATAACTCCTCTCATTGAATTTTCAGAGATTTTTAATCGTCAACGAAAATAATTGGAATTCCCTTAGCAAACGTGAGAATGTCGATGCCCTTGATTACGTAAAACTCCATCTAGCTTTGAATCAATTAGATCATAAAACACGTAGATCTTTCGAAGAGGAGTATACATCTAATAATATCCGTACTCACCAAAACCTTTTAAAGAGAGAAGAACTTTTAAAAGGTTTGAAGGACTTCTCTGAATTCCTCTCGATCTAAAGACGCTAACTCTAAGAATAAAAACAATCCTGATACTAGTTTTATTAAAAATTGAATTCAAAGAATTCGGAAAAGGCTCTTGTTTACCAGGTCTCTCACAAGGATCTTCATAGTGAAGTCGATAGTACTAGAACCTCCAAACAATCAAAGGCACCTTCCGATAAACAGTTCAAAGTTGACGATGCCGTACCCAAGGTATCTACCGTAACCGTTCAAACTACTACACCTAGTTCTAGTAAACTGGCCAACTATGTCTATACTATGTTTGAGGACGACTACTTTGGGGAAATGCAAAGTGAAAGGGCCCGCTCGAACGCAACTACTTTGGGTAAACATTCCCCACCCAGAAAGGTGCCAGTAACCCCCTGAAAAAGTCGACTCGTGACATGTTAGAAGCGTTGGATGAACTGTGGAACCAGTACCTTGAGGACAGAAATGTGTTGAGTTACCTGGATGGAGTTAGTAAGGGCTATGACTGATAATGTATTGCTTACCATGACAAGTTATCCATCTTGATAACGATGACTGTGATTATAAACGCTTCAATACAACCTTTTCAGCCTTTTTTCCGTTTCCCCAAACTAGTCGCGTTTCTACCGGAGCGCTTCCTCAAAGTAGTTCTTTTTGTTTCCCCAAAGTAGTCGTGTTACTATCCGATTTCCTCAATGTAGGTGCCCCCCTATGTTTCCAGGACCTAGAAAGCGATTTTTTTACCGCTGTGGGTACGCTAGGGTTTCAGTTCCGTCTTCTCCGAACTGTATAATCCGGGAAACAACAACGGAGGACAACCATGTAGGGGTTCGATGGCCTCCCGCTACCCAGAATGACCTCATCTATTCCTCTCCACTCCAGTGAATTCAGGTAATGATTGAATGCCACTACCTGTTTCTTCGCCAACCTTTCTTGATTCTTCGTCGCCCTCACTGCCTTCAACTTCGGAAGACTTCGATTCTAGACACATGCCGTTTCGTCAACAAATTCGACAAATGAAAACCGCCACATGCAAAACATTCTAAGTGCCATTTCAAAAATAGTTCATACCTACCCGTACAAAAAATGGATGAAATGTCATTTGTAGTTTTCCATATCTGTTGTACATTTTATTATTATTATTTCAGTGAATAAACTAACAACTAAAATTAATTATCCTATTTTTAGCTAATTCCAACCAAAACACCCAAAGTTTCCGTCCCCTTGCATAACTTATTTTGGTAACCAGGAAGGTCAAATTTCAATTTATTGTATGCATTTCAGCCTGGATTCTGAGTCTTATATCACAAAAATGTTGAAAAAAGGCTTGAACATGAAGCAATTAAAATTTTTTTGCACCCACTGTATTTAAAAGAAGAAATTAAAATTTTTATTGCACCCACTTTATTTAAAAGAAGAAATTAAAAATTTTATTGCACCCACTGTATTTAAAAGAAGTAATTAAAATGTAAGGAAAGCATGAGACGTAAAACATAGTTTGAAAAAATATAAACTCATACAATTTATTTAATTTTTGATATAATCTAGATACTATTATTTAAGAATCTAATGGAGTCTGTGTTTATGTTACTAAATCACGTAAAAACTACAGGACCAATTGAGCTGAAATCCTACATGGACATTCATAGGGTCCCTGGTTAACACAAAGACTATATTACTATCCTCCAGACTTACTCCATCATCGAGAACTCGGCTTTCCCGTAAAGAACTTATACAGCTTTGTGATTAATGAAAAACCTGACATGCATCGAACTTGGTCGAGTGAGGATGGAGTGGGTTCACGCGTAAAGCTAGGTGTACACCTGAGACAAAACAGTCTCCAGAGTAGTCATGAGACTCGGTGAGTGCACAGGTCACAAGTGGACATGCGGTTTCCAGGTCTCGAGACCCGGTCTCCAGTCTTCTGCCAGCGCCAGAAGATTTTTCAAGGTCTCGGAGATTTGAATTGTATTTGTTGGAACGCAGAGGAAACAGTGTAATAACGTGAAAAAGAAATTGAACGGCAAAACGTAGTGAATTTATTCACATAAACGAAAAACGATTACAATGGCAAAAGGTAAACAACGACACATTGCACGGTTGAACATTCGAGATCATGGATAGTATATAAGAGCATGGATATTATAGTGGTTGTTGTACAGATTATTCCAACACTACCCCTTAATCTGGAAACAAGCGCAAACTAAACAAAAATTCAAGAATATTTGTACATGCCTAGGCCTTCCATACAAGCATAATGTTTGACTTGACATAAACTCTTTGTTAACATATCAGCTGGCATCTTATTTGTCGGCATATATTCCAAAATAACTTTAGCATTTTCAATACATTCGCGGACAAAATGATGCTTAATATCTATGTGCTTAGTACGATTATGAAACATATGATTCATGGACAATTTCAACGCACTTTGATTATCATTATAAATCACTATTGGTTGTCCATCACTTTTCATAATCTTCAGAATAAAGCAAGAAGACGCCTACTCAGAGCCAAAGCTAATCAAGGCAGGAGTCCCACAAGGGAGTGTTCTTGGACCGCTCTTGTATGTCCTTTATACCAGTGATCTCCCAGAAATTGGAATGAACACCACAGCCACCTTCGCAGATGATACAGCGATTTTGGCAGTCGGAGAATGTAACACTGAATCCACCAACAAGTTAAACCAATCAATATCCAGCATACAAAAGTGGACAGCAAAATGGAGAATCAAGATAAATGAAACTAAGTCGGTACATGTCGATTTCACCAACAAGAGAATCGAGTATATTCCGGTACATTTCATGGGAAAAGTTATTCCGAATGCTAATGAAGCCAAATACCTAGGCATGACACTGGACGCCAAACTTAGATGGAAAGCCCATGTCAAGAAAAAGAAGGAAGAACTCCTTCTAAAATTCAGAAAAATGCATTGGCTAATGGGGAGACGGTCGAAGTTGTCAATCCAGAACAAGCTAACATTGTATAACCAAGTCCTTAAACCAGTCTGGACTTATGGAGCTCAGCTTTGGGGCTGTACGGCTCAGTCAAATCGAGACATCATCCAAAAATTCCAGAACAATGTGCTAAGAACGGTGATCAATGCACCATGTTACTTTCGAAACGAACGTCTCCATCATGAGCTTCGGATCGAAACAATAAACGATGCTATAAAGCGACAAGCTGTGAGACACCTACAGCGGTTAAGATGTCACATCAACGAGGAAGCTGTCCAACTCCTTGATACAAGTGATATCATCAGAAGATTGAAGCGTACCAAACCACTCGACCTTGCTTACTTGTGAAGCAGTGAAGTGAAACATCCACCATAATCAACAAAACTCAGTGATGTATTTTAGTTTTGAATTAAAGTCCATATTTTCAAATTAATATTGTTAATAAGTAATACTTGGTGCAATAAAGAATATTGAAAAAAAAAAAAAAAAAAAAAAAAACTTTTCATAATCTCACTCAACAGTCTTTGTAGATGAATGGCTTCCTTGCTACCCTCAGTGAGACCCATATATTCTGCCTCAGTCGACGATAAAGGAACTGTAGGCTGCTTCTTGCTTTCCCAGGAAATCAATCCACCTCCAAGTTCAAAAGCATAGCCAGTCGTCGACTTCCGGTCTCTAGGATTCCCTTCCCAATCGGAGTCCACAAATCCTGTGAGTTTCAGATTGCATCCCTTTCTATAGGCAAGGCAGAAATTCGAAGTTCCCTTGAGATAGCGGAGGACCCTCTTAGCCCATTTCCAATGAGTCACTGTATAACAAGTATTATACTGACTCAGAAAACTTGCGGCATGAGCTATATCTGGTCTGGTATTCACAGCTAAATACATCAGACAGCCAACGAGGTTCTGATAAGGTAGGCTGCTCTCCAGTGTCTTTGTTAGTTCTTCAGAGTCGTCCTTCAATTTTGTTTCGAGAGGAGTTGCTACAGGCTTGCACTCACTCATATGAAACCTTTGTAGAACAGCCTCTATATACTGCGCCTGATCCAGGAAAAGAGTCCCATCTTCACTTCTTCTTATCCTCATGCCCAAACACGATCTGGCTTTGCCAAGGTCCTTGATCTTGAAAAACTGTTCCAGGGTCAGGAAAAGATCGTTCTTCTCTTTTTCATCATTATGAAAAACATAGAAATCATCTACATACAGGGCAATCAGTATTAAAGATGGTCCTTTCCTCTTCATATAGATACACGCTTCATTCTTGAGACTTTCGTTACCACTTTTAATGAGAACGTCATTAACTTTCATATTCCATGTTCTCGACAATTTCTTGAGTCCATAAATGGCCTTCTTCAAACGGCATACCTGATCCTTCGAATCAGCAGATGAGAAACCCTCAGGTTGTCTCATAAAAACTGTCTCTTGGAGCTCGCCATGCAAAAAGGCAGTTTGTACGTCAAAATGTACGATTTTTAAATCCATCTGTGCTGCAAGACTTAATAAAAGTCTGATTGATGATCTACGAACCACTGGCGAGAAAGTTTCAAAGTAGTCGATGCCGTAGTGTTGGGAAAAACCTTTGGCCACAAGCCTGGCTTTGTACCTGATTTTTCCATCAGTGTCAATCTTTGTCTTGTACACCCACTTGCAGTCAACGATTTTTGCATCAGATGGTCGATCTGTCAGCTCCCAGACTTCATTTTCGAGCAAAGAAGACATTTCTTCTTTCATTGCCAACATCCACTCGTCCTTATTGGCACTTGACAAGACATCTTTGTATGTTCGAGGGTCAAAATGCTAGGCATTCATCATGGCCTGATAAAGGACAAAACCAGGGAACTGCTTGGGCACGATATCACGTTGAGGATATCGCACCGCCTCTTCATCCAGCTCCGCACTAGTTTCTTTTTCTTCATCTTCTTCCCCCTCAGGAGTGGAATAATTTGAAGAGTGATCACTAATTGTTTCCTCCTCCTCCGACGCAGAAGAAGGTCCTGATGACTCCTTCTCCAGAACAGATGACGTCTCCTTAGCAGGAGCAACCGTCAACTGCAAACCATCATTTACATCAACAGAATCAGATGTCGAACCACTCACCTGCGGACAAAATCCATTTTCGATGAAAGAAACATCTCGAGCCCTGATTATCCTCCTGGGGTTCTTCAAATCAAGAAGTCTGTACCCCTTGCTCCTCAAACAATATCCCACAAAAATCAATTGCTGACTCTTAGCATCAAATTTCTTTCGAAATTGTTTTGGGATATGAGCAAAAGCGGTGCAACCAAAAACCCTCAAGTGGCTCAAATCAATTTTCTTTCCTGTCCACAACTGTTCAGGAATGGCTCCATCCAAAGACCTATGAGGCTGTCTATTTTTCAGGTAAACGGCTGTGGAACATGCCTCCGCCCAAAATGGCTTAGGAAGATCCGACTCCAGCAGCATGCTGCGTGCCATCTCACAGATAGTCCTATTTGCTCTTTCAGCAACGCCATTTTGCTCAGGCGTGTGAGGAATAGTCACCTCATGTCTAATGCTAGATTTTTCTAAGAAATCAGAAAATTCAGAGTTTACATACTCTGTCCCGTTATCAGTTCTGAGCACTTTGATTTTTGAATTGGTCTCGTTCTCAAGTAGGGCCTTTACTTTCAAAAAGGTTGAAAAAGCCTGATTTTTGTACCTCAAAATATAGACAAATATTTTTCGAGTGTAATAATCGTCCACAAAAATCATCATATAACGGCCACCTCCAAAAGATTCTTCCGACATGGGACCACAAAGATCAGAATGGATTAAAGCAAGTCTCTGAGTGGCTGGATTTTCACTGCGAGGAAAAGGAGAATGATTAAGTTTACCTTTTAAGCAGGAAACACAAGAATCAGCGTCAATATTCTTGAAGTTCACACCATCTGCCAATCCATCCCTCAATAAGCACATGGATTTCGGGTTCACATGTCCAAGGCGTTTGTGCCATAGAGTGTACGAAGAATCGTGATGGATCACAGCCAGCGCAGGCTGTACAGTCGGTCTTGAAAAGTCAAGCCTGTACACACCACCACATTCAGATCCTCTAGCCACGGGTTGTCCTTTCACAGAACACTCTTCTTGCAAAAACATTCGACAACCACTAGAATCAAAAGTCACAGTTAGTCCATTTTTAACCATTTGTGAAACAGAAAGCAAACTAGCAGATATTTCGGGAACTAGAGTGACTCTACTAATGGTCCTAATCTGACCATCAATGTTTACTTCGACATCACCTTCACCAGAGCTACTCAACATCTGTTTGTTAGCGCAGGTGACACCAACACCAGTTTTGTTGTGGTAGTTAGTCAGCCAATTCCTTTTAGGGGTTAAATGGACAGATGCTCCTGAATCGATGTAAAAAGTGTCAGAGTCAAAGTTAGAAACTCCTAGAGCACTCAGTAAACTAAACTGCTAGTTCCCACCTTTGTCCGAAATGCTACCTTTCTCTGAAGCACAACTATTTGCACTAAATTTTTCCGAACGGTCATTTTTCAAATCTGGACAGTTGGATCTCACGTGACCTTTCTTTCTACACTTAAAGCAAACAACCTGATTCTTCTGAACCTTCTTATTCGTTTTGTTACTCGATTTGTGGTTTTTCAACATTAGAGCAGATTCATTACTCGCTATGTCACTATTAGAACGCAGGTCCTCTTGAATCAGCTTACTTCTAACCAGCTCTGAAGTAATAACAACACCTGAGTTCTATAGAGTTCTGCAATTTAAACCTTTATCTTCAAAAGTCTTAGCCAGCTCATCCCAAGCTGCTTTAGCTGTCTTACAGTTTGTAATGTAAGGGTAAATGTGTGGTTCTACATACAAACAAATCGTAGCGAGAGCGTCGGCATCCTTTTCTAGGTCATTCAAAGTTATTTGACCTCCGGATTCAATCTTCACCTCCTCAACTAGTTTCTTGATTGGAGTAGAATCGGCTTCAGAACCCTTGGTTACTTCCGTTTTCAACCTGTATGCGTCACCCGTCACATACAACCAAGTCTTTTCCTTGATAAGAATATTCTTCACAGCAAACTTCCAACTATTGTAGTCATCCACACCACTGAGTCTACCTATGGGAGGGTACCCACGAACTGATGCACTAGACATGGCAAAATTCAATATTTATACCCTTCACAAACAAAATAAACTCACGGAAAACGCGGGGAATGAAAACATTACAGTTTTAGCTGTAGCAAAAAGTTCGTGTTCACAATCACTACGAACGAAGTTTTTACCACCGTCAACTCACAATTCTACTTCACAATTCTCGGCTCATAACCTGTTGAAACGCAGAGGAAACAGTGGAATAACGTGAAGAAGAAATTGAACGGCGAAACGTAGTGAATTTATTCACATAAACGAAAAACGATTACAATGGCAAAAGGTAAACAACGACACATTGCACGGTCAAACATTCGAGATCATGGATAGTATATAGGAGCATGGATATTATAGTGGTTGTTGTACAGATTATTCCAACAGTATTTATACTGATATATTTGTGTTATCCGACTGTTGTTGTCCGACTGAAGCCAAAAAACGGAGTGTGGCCATTAACCTGTCATGAACAGGAATCGTATCTGGAAATTTTGTATCTTGTTTAACTATCTGGTGTTTCACCAAAATCCAGAAGCAGTTCAAATTGCACTGCCGACATCCGAATGAAATTCCGGAACTGTTGGGCATCTTCCAGTTGCAACTCGTTTACAAGTGTGGAACATACCCCCATTTCACCCTGTCGATCCACCCATTTCCTCACCCAACATTTCCTTTTTTTTATTTTCCGCTTTTTAGCAATTTTGTGCGCTATTATAAAAGCAAGGGCTTGATGCGAATCCATTCAAGAAAATTTCACAACTGTTTTTACACAAAAACTATCTCTATCTGCACGACTACAGTTACCGCACGGACTCTCAAGTGGAAATGAAACATTCCATGTCTCGAGACTCCTTGGGCTATCGAGTCTCACAAATCAGTCTCGAGAGCGAATGTGGTCTCAAATGGACAACTCCCTGAGATTGGTATCTAGACATTCTCTCGAGATTTTGTCTCAGGTGTACACTTAGCTTAAAGAACTTTGGATAACAAATTCAACGATACCAAAACGTTGTTGATGGATTGAGCAGGACAGTTTTTATTCGTTAAGATACATGTTCAAAAATTGGTATTCATAACACCTTGTTAACTGCAGAAATGTTGGTCAGGAAGAGTTTCAACATGACTTATGTTATATTGAGCTGGTTGTACTAAGGAGCTGTTAAGTTGAAAAATAACTGGGTACAACTTGAAACTTGATTGCTGAAAGATGAATTGAAGCTTTTTGGGGACTGCTGGGTAAAAATGACTAGGTACCCGGTAAAAGTTTTGTTTGGGCGACTTAAGAAGATTTGGTGTAAGTGAAGTCATAAATACAGGCGCCGATTGCGTTACAGCCCCGGATTCCCTTTGTCTCGTCATAAAAGCAGAGAAAGGCTTCATCGCTATCTTCGTTGTGAATCCCAAGTTTGATACACGTCAGTTGTCTGATATAATACATTTGGGATGTGGGAAAAGTTGACTTAAACCGAATGAAGTGCATCTTATTTCCTCTTCTTTTTGGTTTATTATTTCTAATAATAAGCCTATGTGTTCGTATAGCAAAAATTTTTTATAACCCCCCCTCAAACTTTGTCACTTAAGGTTTTAAGGTGCGTAGAATCCAAATTTGAAATGTCCGTCCGCCGTTCGCAATCCGCCGTCCGGGCCATAAAAGGCCCAAGAATTGACTTAAAAAACCCGATCTTTCGCACATAGACTCCATTTGGGGTCTAGTTGGTCCTAACGTTTAACCATCCCGATCGCTTTACTCGCATAGATGCTATGGGCCAAAAACGGACGAAAAAGTGTCTTTTTCGAGGTTTGAGTGTTAGACTTATGCACGCGCGCACGCCTGGCACGCTTGGCAGGGGGTCACGATGGGTGGTGAGGGGGGTGAGTGGGGGGTGGAGTGAGAGGAAGAACAGAGGTGGATACTAGAAAAGAGACTGGCGAAAGCCCATGCTGGTTACTATAGCTGGCTATCTGATTCAGAAATAATAAACCATTATGTAATAATTTGCAGCGTTTTTATTAGTTCATTCACGAGTAAAATACAACAATCGGTGGATCATGGAGGAAGCACAGCAACGCAGGTAACGTTGTACAACAGAATGCACAAACCTTCGGTTTGTTTAGTTAGAAATTGATAAACGAACCGCTCGGAGCTTTACTAACGCTCTGAAACTTCTTGAGCATTTTTGGGTTATGGCAAATAAGGGCCGAAATCTTTAAGAAATGTTTTTCACTAAAAGTGGCACTTAGGGTGTTTAGCATATGGCGGACTTCAAATATATAGTGAAACTTGGATAATTCGAACCTCAAGGGACCAGTCAAAAACTTCGAATTAACCAAAATTTCGAATTAAAGAAGTTTTAAATAAATTATATTTTAACAAACTACATTATGAAGTAAAATACACACAGTAACATTGAACACTGTACTGAACAACAGAATATTGAACAATAAATATAAAGACACCTGGAATGTTACTGTATTTAACTGCAACCATAAAAAACAATCTATTGTTTTTCAAAAAAGGATGATATTTTGGCCTGTTTCCTTGAATTGAGTCTCTCGGCCATTATAAAAGATTCCAACGCATTCAAAGAGTTGAAGTATGAATCACTTACATTAATTCGGCTTTCAAAAAAACGTCTTAAGTTCTTGTACGTGATTCATGGCGTCCGCTGCACTCGGCACCGGTGCTTCTTCTGCTGATGACGGGCGGGAGGAGAGTTATCAGAATGTACGATGGCACTGACTTGCATGCATTTGGTCCAACACAAACTTTTTGCCGAATATCGTTACTAAAACGTATTTTCTGATAAATTTACAATTATTTTGAGTCGCAGCTTAAATATTATACCTTAATTAGCACACCGAAAATTCGAATTATCCAAAATAAAATTCGAATTATCCACGATTTGTTAGCATTGTTTAAATACAAAATGCCAGGGGCATTCCAAGAAGATATCCAATAGATTGGAAGTTCCAATTATCCAGGTTCCACTGTATCTCAAAGGTGTATCGCCAACCAGTACTAATTTTCATTAATAAGCTCGCAACACTTTAACCTGATTACATTTTATTTGGCGATACCGTACGGGGAGTGTTGCCGGCTGCGGTCCCTAACTATCGCATCGAATGGCTTTTGGGCTCTCCCCCACTCATTTCTCCCAAAGCCAGCCCAGTGTAGCGCCAGTCGACCGGATCACAGTATTTTCAAAACCATTCAAGTAGTTAGTTCGATCTTCAAGTTGTCTTAAATGTTTTTTCGTTCTTTTCATTTCCAGTTAAATTCTGATTGTTATTTCTTATTTAAGTTCTCCGCTCCTCTGATAAGTCGTTATTCATATCAGAAGAGGGATATCAGTTAACTCTTGCTCTCATAGTGGACAAAAGTGGTTATTTACGAACAGTAGTCGTTAGTGTGTCTGAACTTCTTTTTTATTTTATTTCTCATCTCTTTTCCACAATGAACAACGAGTGGGAAATCGACTGGTCCATTCAATCAACTGATCCTGTTGACTAGTCAAACTTTTTTTGCTCGTACAACGCCCGAAATATACTTTTAAAACGTAATTTTGACCTGCATGTCCAACTAATTTGAATTTTCACTAAGGGATTGACTACTTGATGTTATGTATTTTTGAGATGCGAGCTTGCTAGCATCCAGATCACCAAACTATACACTTCATTCTAACCTACATGTCCAATAATCTGCATTTTTACTAAGGGATTGACTACTTGATGTTATGTCTTTTTGAGATGCGAGCTTGGGAGCGTCCAGACCACCAAACTATACCCATCATTCTGATCTACATGCCCAACTAATCTTCATTTTTACTAAGGGATTGACTGGTACACAATCTCCTCACCAATAAATCTATTTTTTCTTGGCATACGGATAAATCCGTAGATTTACCGGTCGGAGCGATCATACAAGCCCAGTCTGATAAAAGGGGAGACTAGCGCCACTGCGTGGCGGAGGAGGGAACCACGGGCCGGAGTACGGCTACCGTCGAGTTTCCTGGACCCCATCAAGGCTCTCTTCACGGAACTAATACAGAATCTTAATTCCCATCAATCTCCGTCAATGATCAAAATCCAAATACGATCTCCAACCTCATTGCCGGAATTCAATACATTAACTTCGGATCCGCTCATGTGGGTATGTCAGCGCAGAGCGTGCTGGCCCAACATCCCGACTCCGATATCACAGCCTTTTTGCCGTAATCACAACAGCTTTCCGGGACCAGAAAGCCTCCAGAAAGCGGTGGCCCACAACAATAAATCCGGCCCAACCGTCCTTGCCAATCACTATCTATTCCAATGAGTGAACAAAATTTATCAAAATCCATTATCAACAGCATAGCGGCTAGTAATGGATATGGAGGGGATCTTATTAATACCACATGGAATAAGGTTCTTAGGAAAAAGAGTTGAGATAACGTTTCTAGTCTGGCTAGGGAAGGTGTAACTTTAGAAGAAAAACAATGGATAAGAATACCTTTTTATTGGGAAATTTTTGATAAAATCGACAACCTTTTATCATCGAGGGGTTACGAAATGGGTTTTAAAACTAGAAATAGTCTTAGAGAATTACTAGGATCCGTTAAGGACAAAATTAATGTTCAGGATGAAAGTGGAGTTCATAAACTACCCGCATACCCGAGCAATTCAAGAGCAATCCCTCTTCTGGACCCCTCTCTTCTCAGAAGATCACTGCATTAAGTTAGTCCAACATCCATACTCTCCTGAAGTTTTCATAAACTCATCCCATAAACTGTCATTTCTCAATGCTTATTGTCAGGCATCTACACCTGCAAAGCCATCATATTGGTTCAATCGCCCTTCTCGCTGAAGTCCGCCTGAATTATTGGATCCCAAAGGCACCAATCACCCAGAAACGGAATTTGACCTGGTCAAATTTGTGAAACGCAGATGTGCTACTTGCATCCGTTATTCTAAGGCAACTGTAACTTTTCATATGTTTTATCTTTTCATAACTTACTTCCCTATCGATTTGGGTAGGTAAGACCGTTCCTAATATCAGGTGTAGATTTTGCAGGACCATTCTTGTGCAAGGAAAACTCTTTCCGTAAATCATTCATACTCAAGTACTATTTGAGTATTTTTGTGTGTATGTCCTCCCGTGCATACCAGTAGGAGCGGGTTATCTCTTTGACCGAGAAAGCCTTCCTAGATGCCTTTCAAGATTAGTAACAAGAAGAGGCATTCCCACTCGAATGCTTTCAGATAGTGGCACCAATTCTATTCATTCAAGAGCCCAGATACTGAAACATCCTTTTTTTTTTTTTTTTTTTAAGCCACTGAGACCGCAATGGCCTATTGTAGCTGGAGGAGGAGGCCGTACCTCCTCCCCATCCCAGAAACTAGATCGGCCCAATACCGACAGCCCTCCCAAACCAAGCACTATCTGCCTGGTTCCGGCACTCCTGCCAGCCAACAGGCACTACGTGGGACCCGAGTGCTCCACACTCGGTTAGTTACTGGGTCGCAGCCCCAGTCCAAACCAAGCACTATCTGCCTGGTTCCGGCACTCCTGCCAGCCAACAGGCACTACCTGGGACCCGAGTGCTCCACACTCGGTTAGTTACTGGGTCGCAGCCCCAGTCTGGCTTGGCGCCATATCACCAATGCCTGCCACAGCTGGGAAGTCAATCCTTGCCCACCACGTTTTGGCAAAAGCGAGGAGAGTCTTAATCTCCTCCGTCTTAATGTTTTGGGGGTCGATGGAGGTTCTGCCCCAATTCAAAAAGCGATTTCTTGCCAATATATGGCAATGGCAGACCACATGACTCGCCGTCTCGTCTTCTGCCCCACAAAAGCGGCAGAGAGTGGAGTCTGATTTGCCCATTTTATGGAGATGGTATCTAAGTGGGCAGTGCCCAGTTAAGAGCCCCACAACCATACGCAGCTCCCTTCTCCCCAGGCTGAGCAGCTCCTTAGCTCTCTTCCTAGAGAAGTGAATAAATTGTTTCGTCTGCCTCAGACCCTTGACGCGGAGCCAGTGGGCAGTCCTCTTCTTACTCTCCCATTAGGTGAGCTTTTCGAGGAGAAAGCTCTCCGTAGTGGCCAGAAAAGGTTCTGGGCCCATAGGGAGAGAAGCAGCACCCTTCCTAGCAAGAGCGTCAGCTTGTTCATTCCCCTCCACCCCCTGGTGCCCTGGGCACCACAGCAAGGTAACCTTATTGTTCCTGGCAAGGGTCTTGAGGTTAGTCAAGCATTCCCACACCAGCTTCGACGAGATGGTGAAAGAAGCTAGTGCCTTTAAGGCTGCTTGACTATCTGATAAAATGTAGATTTTTGCTCCATTCACTTGATGACTCACCAGTCTGTCAGCGCAGGAGTTTATGGCATATATTTCCGCCTGGAAAATGGTGGCGACTGTTCCCAAAGATTCTGAAATCTCCGTTCGTGGGCCAAAAATACCCGAGCCAGCCCTACCATTCATGACGGAGCCATCTGTGTAGAACACTATAGCCCCACGTTCGAATTGGGACCTCCCTTCTGACCACATTGATCTACTGTGAATGTAGACCTTGAAGGGGAGATCAAAGTTCCGTGTCTCCGCCATGTGGTCGGAAACTGTGGATGTGGATATTAGTGTCCAGGTCCTCCAGCTCATCAGCTAGAAGAGTGTTAAACAGAGTCCAATTAGTGTTCTTAGGACTCCGATATGTCTCAGTGAAGCAGTTCGGATGCTCCAGCCGGAACCCAATTATCCGATGGTCTGACAATGAAGCCTCTTCCGACACATGCCACCCTGTGACCCTATTTGCATAGAAACTACTCGCCACAGTGATATCCAAAATCTCACTCCTTGCCCGAGTAACAAAAGTAGGCTCACTGCCCCTATTCAAAACCGCGAGATTTTCCGCGGTCAGAAACTGGACAATGGACTCACCTCTTTTGTTGATGTCGTTGCATCCCCACAGCAGATGATGACCATTGAGCCAATGATGAGATGCAGCCGTTGTCTCTGGCAGTGTGACACTAGCTGCCGCACCATCATCAGAGGGGGCTCGTCCTCATCCCCTGGAAAGTAGGCTGAGGCGACAACACATCTTCCTTCGTTGCTGTCCTCAAGCAGTATAGTCGTGAGGTCTCTGGAACAGAACTCAGGCATGGCCAAAAACTTGACTAGGCTGTTTACTAGGATGGCCGATCTTGGCCTATCCTTGCCACGGTGGAAAATTACCTTTCTGTTCTGTGCAAATAGTCCCATCACCTTGCCCTCAGTGGCCCACGGCTCCTGGATAAGGGCAATGTGGTGGTCTTCCGATGTGAACTTGTGGCTCAGGACCGCCGACGCGCCCCTTGCCCTGTGCAAGTTCACTTGAAGAAATTTTAGATGTGTATTATTCATTTTTTTCTATGTGGTCCATTTTGTTCCCACAAGAAGCTAGGGAAATGAACAGTCCACCCGCACAGAGCCCCGCATGCACAGGTAAGCCTAATTACACCCAGGGGGTCGGCCAGTACCCTGGGGCAGCCGTTCGAGGTGCACTTTACCCTCTGCACCATGCAGACCATAGGCACGGCGTGGACACCTTTGTCTTGAGGGTTGGTGTCTGTACTTAGTTGCCAGTGCAATAGCTCACATTGCCCAGTATACTCCTAGGAGATACTATCGTGCAATAGGCAGTGTGAGCCGTGGCTTCCCACCACGACAAGGTAACAGACATCGGGAGGGTGAAACATCCATTACTGATTGCACTTCACACCTTGGGATATAGTGGAGCTTCAATCCACCTGCCACACCACACTTTGGTGGAGGATGGGAAGCAGGCATCAAGTCTGTTTAGAGCCTCGTATTCAATTCTTTTGGTAATCATCACTACACTCAGGTTTAGCTTTGTACCATGTTTGTCAGGATTGAGAGAATATTAAATTCACGACCACTGCAACCGGTGTCGGCCAGTCCTGATGACCCATCAGATCGCTTGAGTCGCAGGCAGAATGTTCATGAAAGGGTACAGAACTTGTTGGAGGTGGAGACGTGAGTATCTTAGATATCTACAGTCACGTGATAAATCGCCTGGATCGCCAGGATCGCCCTGCAAACCTCAAGGTTGGTGATCTTGTCATCACTGGTGATAGAGAAACACCGCCATCACACTGGTCATTGAGCCAAGTTCTGAAGACCCATCCAGGTCAAGATGAAGTACTTCGGGTCGTCACACTCAAAACTGGGGAGATTACCCTCAGGCGACCAGCAGTAAAACTTCTAACTCTTCGGTCTGCAGAGTAGAGAATGTCTTGTAGACAAGTCGCTAATGTTTGGAGTATGTTCAGGTCAACTGTTGTCAGTGCATTTTTGATTTGCGGGTCAATAATATGATGATGGCACACTAAACTGCAGTAAACTGCTGGCTGATAAACTGCAGTATAACTAGGTACCACTGTCCACACTTCATTAACTACCTTTTTTCATTGAAGTATACATGCAATCTCGAATCTTTCTACTATAAATTCGCGTAATTATTTGACGAACTTTTTGATCTGCACTCGCGAAATTATTAGGTAGGATCCTTCTTATTAGTTGATATCAACTCGCGTAATTATTTGACGAACTTTTTGATCTGCACTCGCGAAATTATTAGGTAGGATCCTTCTTATTAGTTGATATCAACTTATCACGATAGAACAGGGGAATTGGCGGTAACATGAATTACTTCAGCGCATTTAATTAACAATCATACGCAAATATTATGCTAATATTCGATTTTGCTATGTCATTATAATAATTTTATAAAGCACATTTCAAACAGTAGTCCTAATATACAGGAAATATTATTCTTGCCTCATATAAATCCACATGCTATCATCCTGTGAAGAATCTTTGATGAAATCTTCAGGAAAAATCATTTTGCTACACCTGTATCAGGGAAATTCGCGAAGATTTACTTATTTTTTTTAGAAATTACCAATAACCCGACTTGGGCAGACTGGATTCTAGGCGAAAATCCAGGTGAAAATGTTGGTGTTCTGGGTTCGGTAGTGGTATAAAAACTCCTACAAGTATTGATAGAGTGATGAGTACTCCCTACCTTATTAGTCTGCTGTCATATAAGTTACCGATTCCAGTAAAATTAAAACTATCCCAAAGTAAATAGGAAAGGTAGATGTACCTACCCATGGCCGACACCTCTAGACAAATATTGACTTTCAACGTATAAAACTCCTACTGGGTATTTAATTTTTATATTCAAAGTTGTTCACAGTGTGCACTGGGTGTCTCTCTATTAGGAGAAATAATGATTATCATTAAAACTACTTTCTAGGAAGATGAAAACGGGTTTTTTCAATTAGTGGAATTTTTCCAGTAGTCGACATGGCATATCTCAAACTTCCCAGAAGTCGACATGGCCGATGTACCAATAGTCGACATACAATCGTCAGTAGTCGACAGAGGGGATGAACCAACAGTCGACATAGCAAGTAGTTTCAATATTTTTTATTATTTAAGTAAGTAAAACAGTGTGTGTGTGTGTGTGTGTGTGTGGGTGTGTGTGCATCTCCGACAGGCGTGGGACAACAGCCCGCCATTCAGCAATCCTCCCCCGGGACCTCCGGTCTTCTCGAGGACTTGAAGACTGAAGTGTTGAGGCTCGGGGAGCAGGTAGGCCGTATTGATGGTTATGAGAGTGCCTACCTGCAGGAACTGGCAAGGCGGGCTGTTGAGAGGCCTGTTGGCTTGGAAGACGAGGTCGCGGCCTATATACAGAGGATCTTCCCACAGGTTGGGGATGCGACCGTGGCGGGGCATCAGGGAGGACATCCTCCTCTGTCGGTGCCCCGTGGAGGCCGCAAAGCAGCTAAGCAAGCAAGGAGGCGGGAATACCAGCGGGTCCAGAAGTTGTGGAGGAAGCATCCGGCTCGTGTAGCTGCGGAGGTACTGGAGGGAGCTGGGGATGAACAAGTTTTGCCCCCACTCCAGGAGTTTGTGGAATTTTGGGAGCCACTTTTGAGTGCTCCCAGCCACAACCCTGGTGTGCCAGTGGTCCCCCCAGCTTCCACCAGGGATTCCTTACGTGGCATTATGTGCACGCCGGTGCTTCATGACGAGGCACATAAGTGCCGTGTCAAAAACTCCACGTCTGCTGGACCTGATGGTATTTCTGCCCGACGCTGGAATAAAGCCCCAACAAGTGTCAAGCTGCTTATCCTCAACCTGTTACTTCTATCGGGAAGGCCCCCGAAAGCGTTGACCCGCGCCCGTACCATCTTCATCCCAAAGAAAGGAGGAAGTGGGCCTGGAGGCTACCGCCCGATTTCAATATCGTCGGTAGTTTTCCGCCACTTTCAAAAGATACTGGCATCTCGCTTCCAAGTGGCTGGTGTCATAGGTGACGTCCAGAGAGCATTTCGGCCAGCGGATGGCACAGCGGAGAACCTAACAGTTCTCCAAACTGTCATTTCACTGGCCCCCATCAAGAAACGGCAGCTCCATCTTGCCGCTCTGGATGTCGCTAAGACCTTTGACACAGTTAGCCACTTTGCCCCGACCGATTGTCTTCGTGGTGTCGGGGCTCCTGCTCGTCTAATTGAGTATGTTGCCTGTCTGTACCACGAGGGCGTGACGGTCCTCGAGGCAGGATGCGAGATGTCAGGGGATGTTGTCATTGGGCGGGGGTACGCCAGGGGGATCCTCTGTCGCCACTCCTCTTCAACCTGGTCGTGGATACAGCCTTGGGTAAGCTGCCAGATGAAATAGGGTTTGATCTCGCCCCTGGGGTGCGAGTAGGTGCATTGGCTTTTGCCGATGATGTCATCCTACTCGCAGAAACCCGCGAGGGCTTGCAGATCGCCCTCAATGCCTTTGCTGAGCAGCTAGCCAGGTGTGGTCTAGTGGTCAACCCTTCTAAGTGTGGGTCGGTCTCCTTGGTCCCGTCGGGTCGCCAACATAAGGTGAAGGTGGTGGATGAGGAGTGCTTTGTCTTAGGACAGACACCCATCCCCGCCCGATCCGTGTTGGAGGTCTGGCGGTACCTTGGGGTCGACTTCATGGGTGTGGCCACTATAGCCACAAGCCGTGTGGACCTTGGTGGAGCATTAGCTCGTGTCACCAAGGCTCCATTGAAGCCACAGCAGAAGCTGCGCCTCCTTCGCACGTACTTACTGCCAAAGCTAACCTATGGGTTAGTCTTTGGCAGGCTTACTGCGGGGAGGCTGCTTGAGTTAGATCGTGAAGTTCGCTCTGCTGTGCGCTCTTGGCTAGGCTTTCCACCTGGTGTCCCCAGTGCTTACATCCACGCACCGGTCAAGGCCGGTGGGCTCGGTATTGTCTCTCTTTCTGCCAGCATCCCATCTTTACGCCGCCAGCGCCTGCTTGCCCTTAGGGGCTCGAGCTGGGAGGTCGCCCGCACTGCTGCTGACCTGGACTTTGTCCGGCAGCAGTTGTTGTGGTGCGATCGAGCAACACCAACTGCTCCAAAACCCAGCTCATCTGCTGAGTTCGCTGCTGCACTGCATGAGTCAGTAGATGGTAAAGAACTCCGACAGTGCTCTGAATCCCCCATTTCTACCCAGTGGGTGGAATGGGCTTCAGAGGGCATTGGGGCCCGCGACTATCGCCATTTTCACGCCGTCCGGGTGGCTACACTAGCCACCTCGGTGAGGTGTTCGAGGAGTAGTCGCGGGACAGTTGACACCCTTTGCCGTGCCTGTCGGGGTAAAAATGAGAATCTGTATCATGTGGTGCAGCAGTGTCCTCGTACTCACGGTGGCCGCATTTTACGTCACGATGCGGTTGCCAAGCAGATAGCAGGTGCTTTGTCATCTAGCGGTTGGGATGTCGAAAGGGAGAGACTATACCACATGCCGAGTGACCGGGGCAAGAAGCCGGATATCGTTGCGATCAAGCCCGATGGGTCTGCCATAATCCTGGATGTCCAGGTTGTCAGTGGCAGCGTGGACATGGAGCAGACCTGGCGGGCTAAGAAAAGTAAATATGATAGAAATGA